>JARK01001343.1:107147-117859 GCA_000688135.1 Ancylostoma ceylanicum
TTTTCTTCAGAAGGGGGGGGGGGGGGTGCTGGTCAGTGTTGGGAACGTGACGAAGCTTTGAAAAATTATTTTCTCCGGCCCCATTGCAACGTTTTTTATCTTCCACCGTTAGATTATCCAAGGTGATGGTATTCTAGCAAAGCGGATGTTCTAAAAACTATTGAACATGCTCGGAAAAAATTGTTTTGAAACTCAATTAAACGACTCGATTGGCAATGAAAGTGAATTCGAGCTAACATATGTATAAGATTACTTTCGAAAGAAACTAGATTGTGTTCATAGAAAGGTTAGAAATATGTATGCAGAAATGCAGAAAGAAAGGTAGAAAAGTGGGAGGAGGTCGTATTTTAGCCGGTCGAGGTGGAGAATGTGGATGGGAGAGGGGGGGGGGGTCTGGAAGGCATGAGTTTTTTTATCATCACCCTGTGTGGAAGGTCAAGAAGATTTCCCCCGGTTCTTCCTTTGTAGTGCTAGATTCGTATTCAGTGAATATCCTGAGCATTAGGCATAGTTCTACAAGTTAGCCCTTCGTTGAAGAGTGGTTGTAAAGCGCATGGTCATCCATTGTACTGCCTACCGTACCCACACATTTCTTCTTACCAGTAAGATCAACAGCTTACTCCAGTTACGTATAGAGAGCATCTTTGGCCTTCACTATTAAGCGGCCTAGTCTAGCCTTTTTTCTAAAACTCCGTAGGAACTTTTTCCACGCAAAACCTTGTGGCCATCCACGTTTCAGGCTCGAGAAAAACCAGTTTTGCATCATATTCGGTTAGCTCTTTTAATGATGTCATTTCTGAATACAATTATATCCCCATTAATAAAAACAGCCAATTGAAATGCCAACAATGGCTCGAAAATCACGTTCAACCATTTTGAACAGTGCACCAGAGCTAAAATCACAGCCGGGTAGGTTTCTTCTCACTGACCAAAGAGTAGTACATGCTCAAATTTTGTGAATTTCATGACTTTGCGTATGTATCACTTGACTTGTGAGTTCTTCTCAGTTTCCTGCTTCGCCGCAGTTTCTGTTCGAGTTTGGTCGCTTACGGTACTTACCGTTTTCGGCCCATGTGAGCTCTGACCCGACTGCGCATCTCCACCTACCGTACCGCGTTATCTTCAAAGGAATTTGCGCTGTCTTTCGTTTTTCATGCATATCTACCACAGAGAATTTAGATTGAATCTCCGAGCATCGGCAAGTTCTTGTAGAGATCAAAGTAGCATTTCCTGATAGACGTGCGGCAGACAGGGATTGGCGCAAGTAACCTGAAACCTGTGGTGGGATTTCTGAACGTTCTCGGGAAGGATGAGAACTTCCCGCTCAAAGTAACTAATTCTTTAACCAAAAAGTGATATATCTCGCAAGTTATGTCTGAGTTAACTTTTTCAAGCAAAACATACTTTTTTTGCCTGCAAACTTCTTCCACTTCAGAAGGGTGGATAGGACAACTGGACCTTCTCAGGAACGTTCACGGATCTCGTCAGTAATGTTCAGCATTTCTCCAGCTGAATTGGTAGATGTTGTTCCCCAGCAAATGAAATTAGAATGTTCTTACTATCCTTCGATTCTTCTTTCGATAATCAGACGCTTGCCACCCACGTTGTGAATGTGCCGTCGCCGCTGAAGATCGTAATGTAAACTCTCCCCTCTTTGCTCTTTTCCTGAAAATGTCATATGGTTATGAGCTAAGGTCAGCAAGAACTTCCCAGAACCTAAGAATCTCGAAAAAAAAAACGCCTAGGGAATCGTTTCCGATTTTTGAAAGACAAGAGAGCATAGCGCCGCGCAATTTGGACTGCAGGGTTTGGGTGGTCTTGAATATATGCCAGAGAATCCATCGGATCCCACCAGTGGACCAGTGTGGACGGAGACGGAGAGGGAGGGACCATAGGCTTCGCTCTCGAAGGCATTTGAAGCGCTCGATTTTTAAAAAATTTACTATATTTAGCTTGTGTAATACTGTTCTAAATCACAGCATGATTCTTTACCTAAGAGCCACTTTTGTCACTATAATTTTGGGGCCAATTTGGGCTTTGGTAAATTCACAGAAGTGACCGAAAATCAATATCAGACTTAAATCTCAACAATTCCAAAACAGGTATGAAGATGAATAATCAAAAATAGTCTAGCACCAACTCTTGACTACGTACGTATTTCATGCAGTATTTTACGAAATGTTTGTCGACCAATGCAAGAGACATCGCCCCATTCTTGCGTTTACCACCACTTCTTTCAATCCATTTCTAATTAGAAAAGGCCCTTCACGAACACATAAAATTAAACAAAATAAGCACAGCTTTTCATAGCATACGAAGATATCACTCTGATTTGTTCTCCAACAAGTCTGTCACATCGATAACAATGCCGCTAACCTGGTTTACCTTGTCGGATATATACAGTATAAGGTAAAAGAATTATGGAACGGCTTCTCCTTAATTGTAGTATGAATCCTGTGGTTGTAATATCACTTTGAACCACCTCGGTTATATGCTCGTGGTCCATTTCAAAGCTTTTGATCGAAAATAAGCATGTGAAAGCGATGTCAGAACAAAAGCAACTTTCAATTCGGACCACATTCCTACTTGGCTGGGGTGTGATCGAATTGAAACGATGTGCTTATAATGCAGCAATTTCCTCACAATCCCAAGAATACTACTGTACCAGGAGAGCTAGAACGAGAACACCTAATCCTAAAAAAAACCAAGCATCTTGGGCAGCACACATTTACAAGATTACCCAGGGTAAACGTGTCCACACCACACATGTTTGGCCATTGTTAAGAGGGGCGTAACACACTTACCCTTGGCTCGCATGCATCATTCAGGTCACATGAGGTGATCGTATTAACACCGCACAAACTTACCCATCGTTAGCGCAGGCGTTAGCAAGTTCACCCAAGGTAACCTCTATGATGTATCCAGGCTCTGGATAATTTCAATGATGCATCCAATCGCTAGCAAGCATAATAATTGCTACTTTTACGCTGCTGTGATTAGTTCAAGTTTTTTTGTGAAATTCGGGAAATGTGTATGTATAATAAATTTAAAAAAACAACAACTGCTCGTGATCTTTTCACAAGTGAGCTAAGGAAACGACTTTTTAATATGGGTTTTACATTTAGTTTGGCTACCTTCATCCCATTTTCAAAGGTGAAGGTGAGGTAATTCTAGTAGCGTGCACATAATCGAAAGTTATGAAGAAAAAACTCTATTTAGAGCGCATGCCCAAAAAAACGTTGCAATTCAAACAAAGGGTCATTTGAAAAATTCACTCTGCCCTCTCGAATAATTGAGATAATCTCTTTTATCCTCCACTTACAGCGAATGTCTGTTCAGTGGCATATGGTGCTGAAACATATGTACACATTCTGCCCATCAGAGTAATACACTGCCCATTCTACGTAAAAACAAGAATGAGAAGTGAATTTGTTATAAAAGGAGAATTCCAGTGCTTGAAGTCATCCTCTCCACCCCGGCTACGCGACCCGATTTGTCGTTTGAAATTTTCCCCTGAAATCGATAGAGTACACTGCCCCCAACTTGTCACACAAAACCGATTACGACGAGTTAATCCCCCGAAATCGGTTAGTATCTCTAAGAGTGGATATTATCGTGTTTTGAAAGCAAAACAAGCGAAATCTCCCCCACTCTCTGTTCAGTTGTGTACGTACTGTCGCCCTTTCGGGAAAAATTCACCAAAAATATGTTGGTTAATTCTATAGGTGCATTATTTTCAGCGGTATTTTTCGTGGATACACCACTAGGGGAGTGAATTTTCATGGCACTTTCAATTCTTTACTATTCGCACTGAGCACCCTTACTCGACGATTTTGATATTCCAATTTTTATGGTTCTCGGAAAGTCTTGGACCAACATTTACATATTTTTTGATCCAGAATTTCTTGATTTTGAATTGGAATAGTTTGGAAGTAGAACGTGGTTAGACGTTCTACTATTTCTCAACTATATAAATTGGCAGACCAGGTTCTATCCATGCACAGTAATGTTATGAATGTTTCAAAAATATGTAAAATTTAATGCCGGACTTTCCGACCAACCTGATAGAACTACTCCGCCTCCATGATCCATGTTTTCCTGCTCTTAGCCCGGAATTGTTTCAGTGCTGTTTGCGAAACCTATAATTTAATTTACCCTCTGTCTCTCTTCACCTCTTCCAGAGTTGCAGTCCTTCTCAAAAAGAAAAAGATCTCAATCAGTCTATCTTTTTGAGAAGGACTATACATACCGCACTAGTTGGCAAACCCGCAAGGCTGGCTATTTTGCCTGAGGTTATAGTCACTACCAGATATCTGGATTTGCCAGCTGAGCTTCAAATGTTTTTAACGTCGCATGTCTCTGGTTAGGTTTGCAAACCCTTTTGGGGACTTCAGCGCCCATATTCATAGACGTTCCTGGGAAAGTTCTGAGCTTCCTGCTCACCCATAGTCAAATCAGGTTGCTTAACCAAAATGTGACATCTCTTGCTACCTTTAGCACCACCCAACATCGCTGACTGCGAGGAGTCTGTCCAGCATAGCATGTACGTTTTGCCGTGAGAACTTATCCACTTCAGAAGGGCGGGTATGGCACAACCTTCCCGGGTACATTTTTGGGCCCAGGATGGACTGGTTATCTGATCCAGTAAAGCCACTTCTTTACAGCAGCAGAAACAGATAATCACAATGAAGTTCGCTGTGTATATCTCAGCATTTGACCTCCTTCAGAGGAGTACACTCGTTCTGGTCTGCAAACAAAACGAGGCGATGTCATCCCGATAAGGCCCTTTCACCTATTCATTTTTTATTGCGCTTTCCCTGTGCTCGCTGCTGGAATTATTCGTACTATCTCTTAGTGGGACTATTTATAGGAGAGTTACTTTGCAGAAAATATCAGGGCATCATTGGGCCACTGAAAATAAGTCCCATTCTGCTCTTGCAACATTCACTGGAGGTGGGTTGCAAATCGTACTTGTGAGGACTTCATCATAGTGAACTCGCCATAGGTTGAAAAGAATCTCGACATTTTTTTTCGGAGGTTGGGTGCTGCAGCCATTTAAAAAATTACTTTCTTTGATGTGGCTATATTCAATTTTTTTACTTACTGAACCACCATGAGCACGAACACAGCGATCAATTTCACCTTAACTTACTTCAAATAGTGTTTTGGACCCCGGAGGAATGGAATAATAAGGACTATTCTTTAGAATACGAAACACTCGAAACTTTAAACTCTGAAATTTGGAAAATCTGCTTTTGTGTTGTCTTCAATTCAGTAAAGTTTGCTCGAACCTATAAGCATCAGTCATTGGGATTTTTACAGTAACTTGATGATGTCAAGTACTACTTACCGTCTCGCCACTACAATTTTCGCTTATTTTGCGATTTTTTTTTGGCCTCCGACCTCATTGTACCTAGCTACTTTTTCCCACCTCTGCCCTTGATGCTTGCATCTTCTCCATCGTGCTTCTTTTTGTCGACCACGACTTTTCCGCTCTGAGGTCATCGCTGAGGAGTGTAGCCGTTTTTTCTCACGTTCCTGACGCCCGCACACTTTTTCTCATACTTGATTCGAGCTTTTTCTAGCATGGGAACGGCGCATTTCGTGAATGGGTGGGCTTGTTACGTATTCATGAAAAGCATCATAGGAAAAACGGGTTCCTTGCTACTTAGCATCTTGTTATCCCAGCAATCCTGGGAATAGCTGTTTTTTTTTCACAATCCCCTTTTCTCATTCTTCTCACCACCCCTTTACCTGGCCACAGTGCACTTTTCCTTGGTGTCCATCGGCTACTAGTAGAATTTTGATTTTCGCGCGGGGGGGGGGGGCAGCTTCAGTGTTTCGCGCCAAAAAAACCAGTTCTCCACGAAGGCCTTTGTGATATCATCCTCGCGATGTTTACAAGTACATCTGGAACCGGAAAAGTGGCGCCGATGGGCCTCCCCGCATGGTTAGCAACCGGTTTGGGTCTCTCCTAGGCTAGAGAAGGTAGAATTCCACATAGCCTAAGCTTGGGATCCAAATTCTATTAGGTTGTCCCAAAAATAATGACCGTAACCAAGAAAATTCGGAACTTCATAACTCCACCAGTTTAAGAGCAAGGTAGGCAATTCCTGAACGATCAGAAAGCACAAGGCGTGCACCACTTACATTCTAGGACCACCTAGTCATACCTTCAGTTCCGTGAGTTTTTGCAGTTATGCAGCTTGCGAAGCTCATCTTCCAAGCGGCCATTATTTATGGGACAACCGAATATGTCTAGCACAGGTGAAGGAAGTGCTGGAGGCTCGTGGTGGATTACTTTACTCGCCTGGATGCGATTCCATACGGAGGCTTTCTCTTTTTCATAGCTGGTTTATTTTAAAACGGATCGGCTTAATAACTAGTGCGACACGTGTGAACTGCAAATGTCATCAGCGACACCTCCGCTTCGTAAACAAACGCTCCGCATGACTCATGGAGGTCGAGCCGCTCGCCGTGGCCGCCTGAGGCAGGAGGACGACGCACTGACACATTCTTCCCCGGAGCAGGACTGGATACTATTCACAAGTATCGCGTCTGTGGAATTGCTGAACCCTCGAGAACAGGCGCCCGCCCATCCCGGGGGGCGGGGCGGTTCGTGAGAATCTGGCCCGCTGCCAGCTACCAGCGTGAGGGGCGGAGTCGAGCGACAGCGGCAGCCGAGCAAGCGTCATTATTGAACAGGCAGCGGCCGTCCAAACAGCCCGCGGTACAGCCCCGATACTGGAGATCAGGCGGTGTCCCACGACCCGCGTCCGCCCCCGTTCCTGGTCATTCTGATTCCTTGCTGCTTCCATTCCTCTGACTTTGCAATTTTCCTGCATCTGTGTGCCCGCCGTCGTAGGCGCTGAGCCGTTCCGACACCGACCAACTTTCATCCCTCTCCGTCTGGCGGTTCGGCTCGCACCGTAGCGCTTCTGCCAAAAGGCGCTGCCCGTTTCGGTAATCCGATCCGTATTTGTTGACTCGGGGTGGGACCTTGTGACCTCTGGTACCCTCTGCATTGACCCCTCCCTACAATTACGAGTCGGCCATTCGAATATCCGTCCGCAGGCTGCGACTGGCATAATGCGCATATGCATCCACCCGCCCGTCCCCAGAGATCCCATTCTGGTCGCATTGATCCTCTGAAAATTTTCGCAATCCGCACATTTTGAACACTCAAACTGTAGCCACTTCCACGAAATAGCTACTCGTAGAATTTGCATTTGCTTCGAAACGAATCCTCATTTGAATTTTCCGTTCTCATCATCATCGTGCGCTGTCGTTATTATGACTCACGTCAAGTACAAATGCTAGCTGCTTCCGCTTTCAGAATGTCGTCTTCGAGCTCATCAGCCAAGTCGAAAAGGTCCGCCCGTAGATGCCTGTTCGGCCGCGCGGATCCGGCTCTCACACAGCAGTGGCTGAGCGAGAAACTCGACGAAATCAGAAGAAGAGAGGAGGCAAAATGGGGCTTCAACTTCTCATGTGAGACTCCCATTCCTGGGACGTCCGAGTACGTGTTTTCTCCGATCGCTGAGGATTCCGTGCCAGAGTTCTACAGGTTAGATTACATCACATTCTTTTTTATCTTATACTTTTTCTCCTACATTATTTTCATGTTTTTTTTTTCACATTTTCGAGTTTCATTCTCATCTTAGTTTATCATTCTCAGAACCAAGCTGATCTCTTCCGCTGCGAGCTCACCCACCAAAGAGAACCAGGTTGAGGTGTCCACCTCGGACGACTCAGACTCGTCGATGATGGACGTTTCGATGAGTCCCATCACTCCAGCCAAACGTGAACACGCCACACCAAAGAAGCGCCATGGGAAAGTCACTGGTTCGTCATAGATTTCCGAACAGACTGCTGTTCCTAATGCGATTTTGCCTTCATCTCATTGACATCATTCCAGATTACATGGTGGTCCGCAAGAAGCGCCTTCAGCATTCTCCGAAGAGACTGGACATAGTCCTGCCAGAGGGCGGCCGCCTCTCTGCTCGGGTCTGAAGAGCAGCACCTAGTCCACGGGCTTCGTCCCTCTTTCCCTGTGATACCAAAGAGCTCTATCCAAAGCTCCTCCGGGTTTTAGCTTTTAATATTTTATATATTTCCCTTCATTTATGTATCTTACGGCCTATTTCGTTGCCAAATGTACCTAGCTGGTGCTCGCAGCACCGCTCCCCAGTTGCTCGGTCGTCGCATGTGCAAAGTTGTTAATTGTTGATGTCGAGAACCTGATAAACAGATTTTACGTCGCGCTGTGCTTTGTTTGAGGTGTCGGATGAGGTTCGTCGTCACGTTGCTATAGGTGGGCCAGCGGGTGACGCAGTTATCAGTCAGTAAACAATCCTATCTCTGTGTGATATGCGAGTGATAGCGATCAATACGTGAGTGGCCGGATTCGTCATGTCTCGCCGGAGCCAGACTTTGGCTCGTTGCCAGCAGTCAGCGTTCGATTTGTCGGACGCGATTTTACGAGCGAAAGCAAAAACAGCCATACTTGAGTTTTTTCCCGTGTTCGAGCCAAGCACGAGAGGTCACCGAGGTGTGCAGTGACGCGGATCCGCGACGCTGCTCGCGGAACCGACATCAGCAGGACCCGGATCGAGTCGCGTCTGGCAGCAGCGTGCTGATCCGATCCGCGCCGCGGTTGGTCACAGGATCAGCGGCCCGGCTGGTCGGTGCGCCCCGTGCGCCGTTCGTGATGCTGCACTGGCTTGCGTATTGTTGGCTGACCTTTGTAGGGGATTATCCAACAAAGGCTGGGGCTGCATCGATCGCGCGACCCGATCATGACGCGTTGCATAATGCGATGAGTGCTCGCAGCCATTAACCACGTCAGGATTACCTAACACATAGTTATCATGCGTACGAATGTCACGACGCACGTCTCACAGATCGTCCGTCTGCACTCGCAGCGCCGGTGGCCGCGATTGCGTGCTCGGAGTCCGAGCGCTTCCACTAAAAGTGTACAGTCCTTTCACCCGGGCGTACAAGTCCAGGCGAGAATTATTCGATAGGCCGCGTCCACTCCGCGTAGTCGAATTCCACGCCGCATGTCCTTTTTAATGCACGAACTGGATTCCACGCGGCCGTCAATGGCCGGAGCTGACCCGATGTGACCGGCACTTTACAGCGGCTTCCTCGTAGCACTGACTGGTCGTGCGGTCACCTGTCGGCTTAGCTCGGAGCTTCGGTTGCGTCTCCACGAACAGTTCTCCCACAAATATCTCGTTCCCAGTACCCAAACACATGATCGTAAGCCTAGGACAACCAGGGCTAGGATAATCTGCTCAACCCGAAACGAATTCTAGGCTATTTAGATTAATATTATCAAGTGACTTTGGGGAAGTAAAATCTTAGGAAAAATTCGTCATTCTCCATCAAAATACTAACAGACTCAGATTCTTTCCCCCAGAGCTTCCCAGCGCTGTAGTAACCACCACTATATTCTGTTTGCAACATTGTCGTACTACGTTTTTGTTGAGGGACGACAAGGGCACGTGTACACACACACACACAAAAATGTATGTATATGTGTACTCCCCACTACAGAGAGCCAGTTTTTTCTTTTTGATTTTACAAAACAATAATACCGAACGCATACTCATACGTGGATCGTTTTTAATGGCATTTCCGCATCATGGGTGGTAGGCGAACGGCTGCAGGGCGAAGTTCATCCGACGAACAATGCGTCTGGATTTCGCCTCCGTATTTTGGGAGCAGCGACGGGAAGCAGCGTTGTTTTGGTCATGTCACACAGCTGGGGCAATGCGATGGCGGTGATTGCATAGCTGTTGCTAGTTCTGCCCCGGAAAAGCTATCAATTGCACATAAATAGTGACCCACTTCATTCGAAGCTTTTCGAGGCAGCTAGTGCTGGTTTTAAGCTGTTCCTCGTGTACCACCATGTCCCACGCAGCCAACAACAGCAGTTTTTGAGGCGACCTTGTGGAAGATCTGCTGTAGTCCACCAGCGAGCTGTGTCCGGATCCGTCAGATCCGGCATAAAGGTCACCGTCGGCCATACTGCTTTATTAGCGTGCCGAACGGCGGTCGGTCACTCACTGAATTCTAATGAGTAAAGCCGCCATTGTAAACAAACAATGGAGCGGACAGTCCGGTCGGAAGGTGTCTGTCTCTCTTCGCCTAGCGCACTATTTCCGCGCACCTGCTCTTTTGAGGATGCGACACTGCTACATGCTCTGTTAATCAGACATGTCTTTGCCGTCTGCCGACCCAGATCAAGCGGAAATTATGAGTGATGGAATGTCGGCGTTCGTGAAAGCCGGGTTAATCCGGCCGATAAATCAAAGCATGACAAGGTTACTGTGGAAGTGTACTGTAGGACTGTAAGGCTATAGGACTATGGAAGAACTGAATTACCGGTGGGTCAGGAATCTTGGGCAGTGCGAGGCTCTTCCGGAAAGCGATTACATTCTCCTCTTATCCTCCTATCCGTTTAATTTTCACCAAATTTTTCTCAATCAAACATGACTTTTACTTATTCTCATACCTCATAAGGATACCGTTAAGGGAGTCTGAATGATTCATAAAAATCATGAGGAATCCCAAACGAAGCTACTCGCCTTATTAAGGATTCTCCTGTGATCCACAGCTGAGTGTGAAGTGATATGCAGTATGGGTTTACTCTGTGGTTTTGCACCAGGCCTTAGTACAAGTCTTTTCGGGGGGGGGGGGGGGGG
>JARK01001343.1:120832-200692 GCA_000688135.1 Ancylostoma ceylanicum
CCCTCCCCCCAATAGGTTATTTCCCACCTTATCAAATTACTCTTTTGAACTTCTGATGTAAAAGTATTGCAGCCTTTGATAATGCATATCCATCCATATTTGGAGTAGTGCAATGCGTATGGATTTACTCTACGAACGTATGGATTTTTGGGTTTTTGGCCACTTTTGTCACAATATGTACAAATTTAAGCTGGATTTCCTTTTTACTCACAATCAGTAGTACTCATTTTATGAAGCAGTTAGTGCATTTAGTGAGTGTGTGAGGTTTGGATGATAATGGCTTAAACAAATGAATGTACTAGTAAAAAAAGCTTCGAAGTTTTATGAGGCTGGCTTGGCCTAGATGGATATTGTGAGGAGAAAGTGCCTCTGTAGCCACCCCTTCACTTTTTTCTTCGTCTATAGACATCTATTTAGGGGAAAAAGTTGCCTAAAATCACTGAAATCCTAGCGAAAATTGCTTTAATAACAACCGTGGCTGCTCTAATAAGCCGCTTGTCACAAGCAATGAGAGCTTAGAATCTCCGGAAGATGTGCTGTTAACCAAAATTTCAGCAGTTTTTCTGTTCTAATAGGATGATTCTATTTGTGTTGAATATAGTCCTACAAGCGAGCTATTTAACGACTCTCGTATGAGAGAGCCCCAAAGATCATTAACAAGAACACCCTCGCTAATCGCTTAGTTCTGCCGCTGTTCTTCTTCCTTTGTTTCGGGTTTTCGTTATCGAAAAGAAGCGACGAAGAACTGTCGTTTAGATAACACCTGGGATAGATTTAGTCGGGAACGAACGCCGCTGGCCGTCTTCCAGGTGATAAGGGGCGAACAGCGCCCCGTCACTGAACCAGCCGAGTTCGGGGGCAAGAAGAAGGGAGCAGTCGTCGAGCGGACGTAATGTGACAGGGTCAGTGAGGCGCTTTCGAACCACCGGCCAGCTCAGTATCCATTGTGCGACCCGCACGCTATTCACCCTGACTGACAGCGTCGCTAATAACTCGGCCGAATATGGGAAACCGCAGTTGCGGCCATTGAAACCGCTAACAAGATGCAACACTCGTGGGAACCGCTCCGGAAAAACTGGGAACCACTGCTCCGGAAGCAGCGGAGCAGAAATCTGAAGGCAGTGGGACCATTATAAGGTGTGAAGGCATCCGGTCGTTACGACAGACGTCTCATCATCCACAGCTGTTACGATGGATCGTCACAGTGGTTGGTGAGTGGTTGGCAGTTGCACAGTCTATTCACCTCTCGATATGTGAAGAACAGCTGGGCCGCTCGTTACGCACTTAGAAGGTCACCATTGCTTCACAGATGCTTAGCTGATGATGGGCAAAACACTGCTAGACTGATAGGCGACTTCACTTCGACGGAATGAATGTTCGCTCGATTTTTAGGGGGTGCAGGCAAAAGAGGGCAATCTGCGGGAACAAATTGAGAGTGAAAGTTCAGTACATGGATGATTTTGTGCACCTCCTTGCTCAAAAGTAATGAGGCTTGTGCTCTTCTAGCTTTGAGAATTGTATTGTGGAATTCATTCCAGTAATCTTACAATGAAATTTTTAATGTTATCTAAGGATTTTATATGGAAAAGACTGTGAAAGCTTGCAAACGAATGTTGCCTGTTTGCCCATTCCGCTCCCTTTACTGTGTACGGGTAAATAGGTTAAAAAATAAGTTCTACCGCGACCAGATTGATAGATTTTGCCAGGAACACATCTGGTTTTACCGAGGAAACGATTAACGTTGCAATTTTGAAGAGCATTAGAGGCTAAAACTGCTAAAATGAAACTATGTCTCTTACATACTGTCTGTTTCACTAATCTTGTCACTTGGCAGACTTCCAAGATGAGGTAAGTCTCGCCATTTGTTATAGGCGAGATATGTTTTGGCACGTTTCCAGTTACTGGTGGCGCTCAAGTTCCAAGATTTGAGGTGTCTTGTGTAGCTACAGACAAAACTTTGAATTGCTCTAATTTTTGGAACAGGTAGTACTTTCAGAAGCATAATGGTACAAGTTTCTATAAATTTGACACAAGAGTCATTATAGCAGTAATATGCTTCGTTTTAGCCCACATAGCTTCGCTCTAGATGGGTGATATTTTTGCTATGTTACGTATCGTGATGTGGTATGTAAAACAGGTGGAAAATTGTTTTAAAAAATGTAAAAATGAGGGAACTCGCACCTAACGAAATCCACAAAGGTTGTCAGGAGGTCTTGGTCTACCCATTGTTTTACCTACCTAATGGGTTCATTATGGATGGGTTCCTTAAAACATCACCGCACTTTACCCGAAAAAAATTAACCAAAATCTGGAGAAAAACCCTGTGGGGGCAGTGGAATACCCCAATTTTCGCCAAAGAAATTGCCCCATCCTCAAATGTTGTAGTGGGAAGGGAGCAACGCCTAGAAGAATATCGACGAATTTAGCTACTCTAGGGTTTTTCATAGAATTTCAACTGTTTGATCATCGTAACTCCAGAAAATCCCAGCACACAACGCTACACAGTTCCGAAAACTCTTTCATATGCGAACAATGAACTGTGTAATCCTTGGCCATTAGGATAGCACATTGGTCGTACCAGATGTGCCGCAGCGTTTCTCCGCTATCAATGGCAAGGATCCTCCATAACAAATAGTAAACATAAGTAGGATGAGACCAAAATTGGCTGTTAAAAAGCGAAAATTTCATGTGGATATCCGCGGTCAACTAGAGGAGATCCATAAAAAAATACATGCGTCCACAATCGGTCAGACTCAAATATGGACACGTATGTGTCACTTACTCAAGATGTCTGTGTTTGTAGTCGTTGTACATGTGTGACTGGACGGCATCTGTTAGTGCCGCCTTTGTTTGCATTCTCCCTGTCATAAACAGCGTCGTTTAATGTTTACTTTTCCAGTTCAAATGTAAAAAAAAAGTTCGAAAAGATAATTCTTTTTCCTATGTACATGCGTTGATTTGCCTACTAACTGAGCTTCTTCCCTTCTTTGTGAAAGAGTCCTGGCAATTTGAAATAATTCTAGCAGATGGCTTATAAATCTCACATTATTAGTTTCAATTACAAGTACAAGTTCTTCTACTAGTTGCTGGAAGTGATGCACTCAATTGGGACAAGATTGCGGAGGGAAATTGTGCAAGGGTAAAGATTTACGATGCAAAAGCGGAAACATCATGTAAGGATGATCAAAATTATATTGCATCTCTCTTTTTTTCAAACCTTTGATTTGTTGGATTTTTTCTTCGATTTAGAACACCGTTTTTCGACGTTATATGCTTTCCGTTTTACCCTTTTTACGGTCGCGGATCACTGTGCCGGAGTTGAGAAAGGCATGACTTTACAAAAAAGCCTAATAGAACAGCGGTATCCTAGATCAGCCTTGCATGGGCACAGAAGACTCTGGATTTTGTGCCTTCTCGTTGTCCATCTTTGAATTCTTTGAATGGGTATAAGAGTACCAGGGGCTCAAATAGGTAGAATGTATGTAACTTTGTCTCCTGAGGTTCTGACGAAGGCGACGTCATCGTAGCGTTAGCCGAAATAAGCTTGCATAAGGTAATTTGGTCTGCTGCTCGAGCTAACTATACTAAAGAGAGTTACCACTTTGAAACCAGCTGTAGTTTAGAAGTCATAAGGATTTATCGCGCAGGTGTCCTGCGAATCGCCGTTGAAAACCCGAATGCCCCTCCCAACCACTGATTCCATCTTAAAAGTTTACGACGACCGTCTGCATGTCTCTCGTGTGTCGTGAACACTTCAGTCGTAACCCATTTCGGCTGAGGCGAGACAGATGGCAAGGCTTCCGTGCAATTTGTACACTCGAATCGTGTGCTGCACATGGCGCCAGACGCTCAGTGGTTACCTAATTTGGGTCCCGATCTGACGTCAACGGGGGACAGGATGTAGTTGAAGTGAGGGTATCAGATTATACCTGACAGGTAGGGACCAGTAATATTATACATCTTGTTGCTTTGATAAGATATTTAGTCAGGTCGGCTCTTTTGAGAAAGCGCACTTGGTAGGATTCATGAGGGTTCCCAGGAACGTTCCAGCTTCCCGCTCTCACAGAGTGATCGAGTTTAGAGTAATTTATACTAGTCAGACGCACGCATCCATTTGTGAAAGATTTTCTATGAAGACCGACCAACACAACATGAAATTCCCATTGAAAAGATCGCACAGTTGTGGCGAGGCCGTAAACGCGAGCGTCTGAGCTGCTACTGCGACGCGACTGGTCCTATTCTTCATCCTACACGCGCACGCACGTCAATCGCACGCATCCAATATGAAATGCCCTTTTCTCGGGCAGAATGCGACATATCTAGCTTCTATAGAAATACTTGTCAATGCTGAGAGTCGTAAAAGAGTACCGATTTTTGCTTGAAGAACTAGTCCATTTAGAAGAGCAAGTAGGTCACAGACTTTTTACGAGAGCCTACAAATCCGGCACCGCAACATAGTATATAATTTTCATCGAATACGATAGTCGAAGAAAAACTAGAATAGAAAACATGTACAGTCCTTCTCAAAAAGATAGACTTCATTGCGCGACTGCACCATCGAGGCGGGACCTGAACGAGGGATGCGGAGAGAGCATGCTCTAAGTGGAAGGGTCGAGTGGGTCCCACCGCGATCCTGCAGCCGTGACGCTAAGAAACCGCACCCGCAATCCGTCTTTTTGAGGACTGTAGAAGCATGTAACATTCGGCGAGTTAACGAGGTAAAACGGATGCTTACTGTTTAGCGCGCGAATTGCAAACTCATGCATAAATACTCCATCCGGTTTTGAGACAGATTTTACATGAAATTAGAAGACAGCGTAGGTGGTAGTGCCGAAATGTAGTCCATTTACTTATGCGCAACACAAATCCGTCCAAAGGATAGTTCACTAGACATTGTGATGAAGTTGGTCACCTTCAAGGAGATGAAAAAATTCTCAGGAAAAATTGAGTCGACAAACGAGGAAATAAAAACGGGAATAGCAAAATACTATTGCCAAAGACTGGAAGATAGGCAAAGTGCACTGAATGGGAGTTTTCCAGGAAGATTTTATGATCCAGCAAGATACACAAGAGAAGTGGGTGCATCCACGAACCGACGGCAACGTGTATGGTAGTGCACGATGGATGCTATCGACATCGAATGAAAACGACCGTCGTTCGCATCTACATAGCGCAATCACTGATCCCTCCAGCACGTTTCTACATAGATTATCCGATTCGAGCGTGCCCCTCAAAACCACATAACCCATCGCCCCGTGCACCCATGCGAACGCCTTCTCACGCCAAATCCTCCACTTTAGCGAACAGCGATGTCGAAAGTCTCAGAACCAGCCGAGTGAGAGATTCGCGATCCCATCGGTGGGGCTATTAAGTGTCCAATTCCCCGAAATTAGGTGGCCATTCAGACTTGGTGATCAGCCGACGTCATCTGTTGGTCGCGCGATCAGGCACGGAGATAGCGCGTTTTTGCGGCGGATCGGCAGGAAGCACGTCGTCGCACCTCGTCGCTGTTCTTCAGCGGCTGCCAGCACTCGGAACTTCCAAAAAAGGAGACGGTTGAGGATGCCGGTCCGGACGTGGCGCAACCTCGCCGCGCTCCATCGCCAATCGATCGCCGCGCCCCCACCGACCATTCAAATTCACTGAGACGGCATCGGCGTTTTTCATCCTCGTTTCTCGATCGTTTCTCATGAAATCCTCTTCAGAATCATGTCGGGTCATTTCTGAAATCCTTGCCTTGGAAAGATGTCCCTGTGCTTGGTCTTAAATTGTGCTTTTTTCATTTGTAGAACACGAGTTGATTCTCTTTAATTTACTTTTAGTCCTTACTCAGGAAACTTGAAAACCGTGGTTGCATGAGATTGAAAGATGCAAATCCCATGATTAAGACATGCGTTCTCATGCAAAACACGGTTTTTTAATCAATAGTTCTATACCAGCAATGGTAAATCCATGCAAAACCCATGAATACCCATGCAAAACCCATGCATGAGACGAGAAAATCGTGTGTTTTTCGTGGGTTCTGCGTCGAATTTGCATCGAATTTCGGAGACGCATGGGTTCTGCATTGGTTTTGCATGGGTACGCATGGGTTTTGCATGGATTTGACCTTGACCATTGCTGGTATAGAACTATTGATTAAAACACGCATGTCTTAATCGTGGGATTTGTATCTTTCAATCTCATGCAAAACACGGTTTTTAAGGTTCCTGAGTATGATCATATTCTGCACTTTTATGCCGCGCTTTTGTACATAAATATTTGAATAGATAAATACACATGCCCGACATATTTTCAGGTTTATTTTTTATTATCTATGGAAAATACTAGTCCTGGTAAGAAGTCGCGCGTCAAACGATGCCTTTTTGGGAGACCGGACCAACACGAGGTTTGGTTTTTTTACGTCTTTTTTCCAAGCTGTCCAGCAGCAACGTTGTCATTAGGTTGAAAAATGGCTTGCTGAGACGTCGGAGAAGCAACTGAAACAAAGTAGGGAGAAATGGAGCTATGACTTTGAATTAGATGTTCCGATAAGCGGTGATGTGGAGTATGAAGCTGTTCCTGTGAATAAGGTATGCTTTTCTTCACGTTATATTTTCTCTTCTCCCCCTTTTGGTTCGGTTTTCATATTCTAACATTGCTTATATGTTTTTGTTGAACTTATGATGAAACTTAGGTGCCTTCATTGTACAAATCTTGCACTATCGAGGGCAGGAAGACCAGGCATGTTGCTGAATTTGATCCAAACATCCCATCTGCATCAGTGCCAGAAGAGAAATTCGCCCAGGAAGCAAGTCATCATCGTCCGCTCACGAGGTATCCATCATTCACGGCGCAATAGTGTCTGTACTATGAAGATTCCGCGATTTTTCGCACTGTTCCAGGTCCTGTACTAAGCAAAACGACGACGACAACTTGCAGAATCAGAGGAGTCTGAAACAAGCCAAACTTACAAGTGAGATCATTTCTCTTTATTCTACCTTCCTTATTGGACCACAGTCTCGCTTCTATCTGTCCTTTAGTTCTTCTTATTCTTCTATTCTCTCCTTGTACGAATGTTTCCATATGACGTTTCGGCGCTGCTCTATCGTTGCTGCCATCGCATTTTGTTTTTGTTATAGTGGGAAACATCCGCGCTCCGTTATACAAACGATAAAATCTTGAGAGCATTTGTATATTTGCGACTACCCACGGTAAACGTGTTAGCACCACACAGTTTTACCCATGGATAGCACAGGCGTAAGCTCGTTTACCGTGAGTAATCTCAATGATGCATCCAGGCCTTGAACTAATCATGCGCCTTTTTAATTCTGCGCTCAAGTTCTGTTTTGCGAGTCTACGTCTTTTTGATACAGAAAACTCAGAAGGTGTAGAGCAGTTACTCAGGCTAACATATTGATCTTTTATTAACTGTATTTCATGGTGGTGTGTGCGTGAATCATAACCACTGCCACGAAAATCCATCTGTGACACAGTTCTCGTCGCAGCGAGTTTTCCATATATAAAACATCCGCGTGTTTGAATGATTGCCTTGTCAGGTGATTTCTTTTACTGCCGCTCCACGCAGCTTAAATTTGTGTCAGAGTAGTGATAGTAGGACCAAAATTCAAATAAGCATCTAATTCCGAAGCAATTTATGACTCGATTCAAATGATGAGTCCAAGATATTCTTGCGCAAATTTGAAGGTGTTGCTCATGAATGGCGAACGTCCGTATCAGGACGGTTAATTACGATTCTTTTTTTTTCGATTTTTACGACTCTCGTCTGAAGGAATTTAAAAGGCTTGTTTCATGCCTTCTGGTACGAAAATAGCTCATGAAACGTTTCTGCTGTGCACATAGTTATTGTTCCAGTCCTGAGCTTTATTCTTGCTTCTTGCCTTGGATGCGGTCATTTCACATGTGGTCTCTGTTTCCTGTGTAATAGCAGGATAATTAACGGTTATTCAGTAATCTCAACTATGGAACGTTGATTCTGAATGACCTCAAAAGAACTAACTCGAGTGAGTAACCTTTAATGTGCAGAATGTTGAAACATCCTTAAGGTTCTTTCATTCAGTAGAACAACTAGAAACCAGGTGATTCTTTTTCTTTCATAGGTTATTCGATTGAACTCAGTCCTGCCTTCATAAATTTTTCCACTTTGGGCTCTTTTATAACTATTAAAATATGGTGGTGTCAATTTACACTGAACATATCCGTCAGAATTCCAAGATATTTATTGTTTTCCTTTTTGAAGCTGGCTTTGTGGTTTACATGTAGGTCGTATACTAATCAAAACGCTCGTATGACTCTTTATCACAAAGTTTTGGTTCAAGGTACAAATTAATTGAGCTAATGTCAAAGATGTGCTCATTCTAGCCTGCATTCAATGTTACAAGAAAGCGGTTGTGCGGTGGTTCTTTGGTCTCACATCAAACACTCGTATGTCAAATCACTCGCTCTGTTTGCATCTTCTAGTTTTGTAATGCAATGCCTCGTAACGAGCCATAAAATCCACATGTGCATAACGCCAAGTTGTGGAGCACGGGCCATTAATGTCTCGCCTCGCTCGCCTCTCCTTGAGTGGAGGTCAGTGGTTATAATAATGGGGATTGACGCGATACCCAAGGTCATACGTGTACCACCATAATTTTGTTCAAACCCTCATGGAGCTGCAATACCCACTTCTTAATAGAAAGTGGTAATGATCCAGTGTCAGAAGTTAAAAACGTGCGATTCGATAAGTTTTGCGGCAATTGGAGCCAATTATTGTCAGGAACCTCATTCAGCATGGTAAAGTCATTATGGTCACTTGCAAAAACTTGGAGAAGGTAACATATGACAGTGGAGGTATGAATGAATTCGACAGCATCTGAAGCTTGAAATCCTCCTGTCTAGCCTACTTATTCGTTCTAGGTGCTCGATGTGTACGTAGTATTTTATTATTTTTAACAACGTCGTAAGAGTATTGAAGGTACTTCTACTAGTACCTTTACTGTTCCATGTTAACGTCATGGTTTTTACCTTTGTGATGTCTGTGAGCTATTCAACTAACGTAGCATCTCGTTTTCAGCAGTAAGGATAGCACTGCTAATTTGTTACGGTCCATTGAATCTCGAATGTGTTGGGTGAAAAGATCGTTCACCTCGCATCGAGGGGACAATGCCTCATAAGTGGCTGCTAATTGAGGGGATTATTCATTTTCTGCTAATTGAGGGGATTATTCATTTTCACGCCTTATGTTCTCGAGGTCTCTAACAGCTGTGCTCTCGCATGCGGATATCTGTTCTCTGCAAGTGTTCTACTCCGATGCCAATGCCATATCTTGACTGTGAATGCCGAAAATGTTAGTCGGAAAATTCTTAACAGGCTATTCAACCTTGGCTTAACAAATATGTCAAGGTGGCCAGTGATTTTTGCAGTTGCTGGTTTTTTTTTCGTTTCGGAGTTCAGTTCCAAAGCAATAAATGAAACAAGTCATGAGGACGCGCAGAAATAGCTGAAAAGCAGTATCAAGTTGTTCATTTTTTGAAAGCCATCAATTGAACCTTCCCTGCTAGTTGAATGCATTTTCATGAAGATGTGGGAGTGAAATTACAGGGAAGGAAACGAAATCGTTGATTTCGTTTTCATTTTTTGAAATACTAGTTTTTCAAAGACCACTGCTGCGCAATCGCTCCGCTCGTTTGCGCAACAACGCTTCAGTCATGCGAAATGCGGCACGTCTTTTTCTCATTATTCACCGATTGCACGATAAAGATGTGTTGACTTGATAAGCTAGTTGTTTTGCATCTTGATGTACCGCACATTTTAGTTTCTTCTTGGGAAAAAACGATGTTTTCGAGTGTATTGTTAGTCTCTTTTTTATCGAGAAGCCATAATTGCCCAATGATAAAGTTTCACCTGAACTTTTTCTCTTTTCAAAATTTTTTTCATTACTCGACTGACGAGTTCGAATGGTTTTGTTTTCAGATTATCTGAAAGTGCGGAAACGTCGTTCTGCTGAATCCCGCAATAAAAAAGATGCCGTAACGCCCATAAAGACCATGAAGTCGGCGGCACCTAGTAGCCCGTTTCGGTAGGTTTTTTTCTGCAAAAAAAAACCTTCAAGGTTATGATGGTGACGCCTTTCAGGTTCGTTGAACCCTCCATTGATGGAGCTAACGATGGTGAGACTTCACCACGAAGTTTGTCCGTTAGCCCTCCGAAAAGTCCAAGGAAGCGTCCTGCTCAAGGAGTTGTGCGTCCGCTTCCATCTCAACTCTCAAAACTGCGTTCTCACGCGGTTGTTCGCGATTAGTTACTCTTCGCATCTCAACAATGAGGCCAAGGTTAGTGCATAAACATTCCGTTACGCTGAAAGTGTTTTCTCGAGAAAGGGAAGTTCCATGTGTATGCAAAAAATCATTTTTCGGTGTGTAATGGGCCCCTTCATTAATCATCTATTTCATTCCTTCGTTTTTGGTAAGCACCGTTCCTCGTACTCCTTTCCCTTCTGTTCTGAGCTGCTTTTGCAACCGTATGCCCACGAGCTAGTCAACTTCTTCTTCTGGCTCATTTTGCCGTCATTCCAAAGGTGTTTATTCGAAATACAAGACTGGTAATTTATTGGCAAATTGAAAAATGTAGTCTCGTAAACAAATACTTAATGGCGATTCGAATCCTGTGTAGAATAACAATCAGCTGTCTGGTATCAATGGCGGCTTCCTGCTGTGGTGCAAGCGGTTTTCCCATTGTGCCTCGTGTCCAAGCGCCCATAGACATCCGCCGTTTGAACCAGCCGTTGTTGATGGCTACTGCGCTCGGCAATGAATTCCGATTAGGCGTTCTTGATTTATTCAGTGGAGGAAATGGTGTGGTGATTGATCCTCGATTGTGAATCGGAGATATGCAACATTCGTACATTAGGGGCGGAATAGGACGGAGTCCATGAATGCATTTTGTTTCTATTTTTGATTGAAG
Organism: Ancylostoma ceylanicum; assembly: GCA_000688135.1. Lineage (NCBI taxonomy): Eukaryota > Metazoa > Nematoda > Chromadorea > Rhabditida > Ancylostomatidae > Ancylostoma > Ancylostoma ceylanicum. Next base: position 131,777 of record JARK01001343.1, read on the forward strand.
GATATTGGTTTGGGTCATTGTCCCTAAAAGGTGCCGCTATCGAGTGAGCATTTTTGATTGGCATGATTCTGCCATGAATTATGCACTCGACGTCAATATTCTTAGAAACTGGATTTCTCTACTGATGGTGATGCTGAGATGAAAAGGAGAAGAATCCTACTTTCATTTGGTTAGAGCTTCCACATTTACCTTTGTTCGAGCCGACAGGAAGACCTGCTACTAGTGGAGATAAAGTGATTGTTCGCGGTGTGGCTTTGAGAGCGCCGGTTGCTTTGTGCTTCACATTTGTCTAAGAAGAGAGAGCGAAGCGGATATTGATTGATGTGGATGCGATGTTCACAGTACTCTGCGAAAGTAGGAAATGTTGCATTTGCTTTGCTGGTAACAAGGGAAGGCAGTGGGTCCTAATTTTCACTATCACCCCACTAATGCACATTCTAAACCCAGTTTTTGAGCATAAATTTGCGTCATCTATCTCTATTCACTTTTAGTACGCGGAAGTAATCTATGTCGTAAGGTATTAATAAGGAAATTAATGCTGTAATAGGCCCAAGACTGGCACTGTTATACCTACTAGTAGTTTATTGTATTTTTTCTCGACATCTAGATGTTCTATTTATGAAATTAACTGATAGTTTAGCCATGTTTAATGTAATTGTTGCTAATCCAGTCACTACCACCTGCCATTCAGTACAACTCGTTGATGTAGCGAAAAAAAGAATAAATGGGGCCGTGGAATAATTAGTTTTAGCTCAAAGAAGCAGATACATGTCCAGGTTTAGTGGGTGTGGGAACCATATCCTTCCAAAGTCCTACTTTTCTGTTGTGCCAATGGATTGTTAGTCTTCCGCTAACTTTAACGTTTTCTACTTCCTCTCTACTGTTCAATTTCCACTAATGTCACTTATAATTTGGACGATTTTTCAATTTGATGATGCCGCCAGTTTGTTGTTACGCTTAGAACTATTCTTCAGTCCTAACAACTATGAGCAAAAGTTGTTTTAACATCTTTATACCCCGCCCTCCTCTCTCATTTCTCATTCTGTCAAAGTTTTTGCTCGCATCGTTTTCCTCCCCGAGTCTGTCTTTTGTTCCGTCTAAACGCGCGAACATCTGTGCACGTGTGCACTTTTTAGGCGCCAGTGGTTGTCTTTTGGAACACTGCTGGTGTGTTTTGGAAATTGAAAGTGTAGTCGTTCTTGTTCCAAGTAGGGGTGGCCTTGCAAAATGAAATCGAGGTGGCTGGTTCTGTGCAGTGTTGCGGAGTCATGATTACTTGTTTTAATTAGGGGGAGGAATGCGGGATGGGTTCGTGATCTATTATTTGTCCCGGAAATTTCCAGGGAATGAATTCCCTTCCGACTTGATAGGTTTCCTTGTTTTTTTTTTTGCCCTTTGAATCAACCATATGAAAAGCCACCTAATCGTAAGGAGATGCAAACTTGCAAAAGCAATTGAACATAGTTCATGGAAATGTCTAGCACGTCCACTTGTGAGAGACCTGTTAAGAGAGCCACATCATAGCGTAAGCTGGCACGGTCTTTGAATAGAAATTTTGCTGCTATCATTAGCACCCTTGCCTCGGATGTATCTGCTTCGTGCAATCTTGCAAAGAGGCATAGCAGGAACTGGCGGCACGGCAAAGGCGCTGGTAAGCTAATCCTTGCCCGTCAAACAATGGTCGTTGTCATTCCAGAAAAAATCTGCATAGTCATTAAATTTCGTGTGGCACATAGCGCACAGCCGTCTATTTGCTCAAAAAAGCATTGGAAATAGGTCTTGCTACTATGAACATACATGGCTTGGGTCAGTTGAACAGATATGCATTGAGAATAGGTGCGATAGCTTGAATTAATGTATGTGTTCTGCACAGTGGATCGCAAAAAAGCTTTTGCTTGCATTTCTTTAGTCTGCAAGCTGAATTTGGGGTCTTTTAGCGCACTTGGTTAAAATGGGGTGTGCCTACTTCACAAAAAGGTTGAAATCTTTGAAATCTTCTAAACGCGAGAAGAAAACTTGAGAAAATCGGTGTTTTGACGAGTTCAATCCATTCTTGTTGTTGTTCTTGCTCATTGCCTCTTGCACTCCTTTGATAGTTTGCAGCGCTATTTTATCTGGAACGTAGTTTTTTTTTCTGCAAGCACGGTCTCCTCTTTTTATCTCTTTTCTTCAAGAAAAAGTTCTTCAAAAAGAACATTGCTCTTATTTGAAATTATTTGATTTGTATATCTTTGTTTATATTGTTGCTTTCCTCTTGCTCGCCTGTTATCAGATTTTCTGTGGGCCGAGGTCGACGAGTTACGCAACTTGGTTGCTGCTTGGAGTTACGTGACATAAATCAAAACCATATCAGCACCAGTATAATAATAGCTTCTTGAGTACTGCGGTGAGGATCACAAACAACAGTTTCTTTTTCAGGGATTCGTATAATATCTGTGAGCGACATTCGTGTACAGTGCTACGTCATACCAGGACATCTGTCATTGCCTATGGTACCATACCGTTCTGCTAAGTCTGTTGATGAAAAAGAATCTGTTATTATATATTGTTCAAAAATCTTATGTTGCATACTTAGAGTGGTCTTATCCATGTCTGTGAGCATTATGCATGTATATATGGTTTTTATTAACTCAGATGCCTTATTGCGACCATTTAATAAACGTGTCATGGAAGAGAAATGGAACAGTGTTACTCAGCTAAAGAGAATGAGAGGGTGTTGTGGAGTACTGTTAATTAACTGAGACTTAAGCTACTACAGTGATCTAATGAAACACCAGAGCATGGGTTCTATAGAGGAATTTGTCGAATCTTGCTGAATCTTTGCATGAAATCTTTTTTTTTTTCGAAACTTAGAAGCTACGCGATCCTAGGATGAGGAAACTAAGCTTCATATTTCGAGAGGCACAATTTCCCAAACACCAGACACTTAAGGAAATGGCCACTTTATAGCATTTTCAATGGAGTTTTCAGATCACGTACAACTAATGGCTGATACCCGATTTTCCATTAGAGAAGCTTCTCGAAAGCAAATTAGTTGGAAGCTCGCTATCGCTGTGGGCATGGAGTAGTCGTCGTTCTTCCTCCTACGTTTTGTACATAGAATTCGTTCCCATAAGAAACCTCAGAAACCTTTGGGAAGGGCGCATCTTTCGCTTTAACAATTCCATAACCCACTGAAACTCTCATTAAAGTTTGGGTAGCTCTTGCAGGGAAGATTGTCACAGCAACGTCTTTTTCGAAAATTTGTTTCGAGGCCAACTACTTCAAAGCGAAAACCTCCTGCAGAACCCGATCTTAGCCAGAAATATTTTGAACCTTTCTTTATTAGACAGAGAAAAGAGCAAACGAAGCATGGGTTTTAGGAGGATAAATAATTGAGCAAACGCTCTGCTGTAACTTTTGCCCACTGAATTTTTGATTTCTGAAACAAATCCCAAAATGACGGAAAAATAGAAATTGAAGTTAATTTTGAGTTTCGCAAAGGAGAAACCCAACCAACGAATAGACGGTGAAGGACGAAAGAAGTAAAATGAAAGTTGAATCAGCCTACCAAACGCAGAAAGAGAAAAACATGTTTCAAATGCTGAATAAGGTTAGGAGAAACGCGAATTGCGAAAAAGCTGATAATCGACATTGTTCGCGCTCCATGGAGGTATTCCAGCTCTACATAGTTTGCTGGTACGAGACCAGTGGGCAGGATTAAAGTGTTGAAATGGAGTTGTACTTGTGATATATAGGAGAACATGGGTCTCCGACAGCACTACCGTAGCAGAATCATCGTGCCTATACCTTGTATTCGAGAACAATTGAAATCTTACGTGCGGGGGTTATCGTAGGTGCTGCCTATGAGAATGTCATAACTAATCACATCTTCCGTTTCTTTTTCTAATTTTCTGTTGTTTTTCTTAGCTTAGCTTTTATTTTTCTATTAGAGTGTCGTAGGTAATAATAAACAGTATGTGCTAGTGGTCAATAATTTGTAATAGTAATGTGTAATAGTATGTACCGTGACTAGCTCTCGTTGTTCGTTGACAAAAAAAAAAATGAAAATGAATAGAAATGTCGTTTTTAATCATGGGGATTCCTCCTCTGCTAGCGATGGGTATTTGGAAAAGTGAGGGTGGAATGTCGACTCAAGCGCATACATTCTTGAATTGTCTCATTGAATAATAAAGAAAAACGAGAACAACCTGATTTTCGTTTCGTTCCTTTCAATAGACGGAGGCAAAAAGTAAAGAGTAAGACCTCCCTCATCAGTAGTGAAGATAGGTCTTCACAAATAAATCGCATGTAAAGAACTAACCTATGTATCTGCCTGGCGTCTCTCGTCTTTCCTCCTTTGGCCATGATATAGGCGCGATCCAATCCTCGTAGTGTGTTCTGGAATACAGCAGGAAGCAATAGAATGAAGAAATAAGCAGGATATCAAGATGAAGCATCAATCATCTCAGATCATTCTAAAGTTCTCGAGGTTCCTATAGTGAGAACTTCCCACCATTCCCAGCGAAATTGGAGGGAGAAAATCGTCAACCCATCCGTGATTTTCACAAGCCTGTGCAGCTTCGAGAGGAGTAGCCTATTGCTCTTCTACTTCGACATATATAAGTTGCAATGTAACACAATAGCTAATCTCTACAAACTTTCTGACGAAGGAACGATCGGTCAAACCAAGTCAAAAGGTGATTCAAGAACTGCAAACCGTGCTATACGGAGCTAACAAATGAGCATGGAAGAGGTCGAACATCAAATTTCGACGATCAGGAACTTTTGGCGGTCTTGGAGAGGACAGAATCTTGACAAAGAGCTTGTTCGACTCTCATAGCTGGGGAATCTCGACAATCGAATCTCCTTCTCTTCCATGGCTGCCGAAAGCTCCCGGTCGTTGAAATTTGGTGTTGGGCGTTTTCTTTTCTCATCTGTGGGCTTGCATAGTCCGAACTGAACTATTGGGAAGATCCTTGACTTGGCTATGCTGATTGATCCTTCACCAAAAGTTCTTTGAGGTCGCTAAATAGCTGCTGCATTCTAACCTTTCTCGAAGTGGTGGAGCATATGATGACGAATCTGGATGCAATTGTCGATGGCATCTTTACTAGATGAAAAAAGAGGATTATTTCCCATGCAAAAAAAGGTTTGAAAACGTCATTTTCCTACAAAAAAAAGGTCGCGACGGAGAAGCCGTAGTAGTTGTGCACTAACCCAATACCACGAATAGTTGGCTACTTATCACGCAGATCACTCCGATCTCCCTCAAAGCACTGCATGATGAGCAAGTCTATCTTGTCAAAGGGGTAGGTTTCTTTGGAAGCGCATTATTATTCTTTGAATGCGACGTGAAGTTGCTGGTATTGTTCCAGCAAAGTGCACAACAATTGCTTCAAGTAGAAAACGGCTAGAGGGGTGTCTCCACTTCACGGTTTCAACATGTTTTTAATCATGGGGATTCCTCCTCTGCTAGCGATGGGTATTTGGAAAAGTGAGGGTGGAATGTCGACTCAAGCGCATACATTCTTGAATTGTCTCATTGAATAATAAAGAAAAACGAGAACAACCTGATTTTCGTTTCGTTCCTTTCAATAGACGGAGGCAAAAAGTAAAGAGTAAGACCTCCCTCATCAGTAGTGAAGATAGGTCTTCACAAATAAATCGCATGTAAAGAACTAACCTATGTATCTGCCTGGCGTCTCTCGTCTTTCCTCCTTTGGCCATGATATAGGCGCGATCCAATCCTCGTAGTCCAAGTAGAAAACGGCTAGAGGGGTGTCTCCACTTCACGGTTTCAACATGTTTTTAATCATGGGGATTCCTCCTCTGCTAGCGATGGGTATTTGGAAAAGTGAGGGTGGAATGTCGACTCAAGCGCATACATTCTTGAATTGTCTCATTGAATAATAAAGAAAAACGAGAACAACCTGATTTTCGTTTCGTTCCTTTCAATAGACGGAGGCAAAAAGTAAAGAGTAAGACCTCCCTCATCAGTAGTGAAGATAGGTCTTCACAAATAAATCGCATGTAAAGAACTAACCTATGTATCTGCCTGGCGTCTCTCGTCTTTCCTCCTTTGGCCATGATATAGGCGCGATCCAATCCTCGTAGTCCAAGTAGAAAACGGCTAGAGGGGTGTCTCCACTTCACGGTTTCAACATGTTTTTAATCATGGGGATTCCTCCTCTGCTAGCGATGGGTATTTGGAAAAGTGAGGGTGGAATGTCGACTCAAGCGCATACATTCTTGAATTGTCTCATTGAATAATAAAGAAAAACGAGAACAACCTGATTTTCGTTTCGTTCCTTTCAATAGACGGAGGCAAAAAGTAAAGAGGTTTGAATACCTTATTCGCTTATTTACGCTAGCGGGACAGTTTAGAGAGCCGAATCGGAGAATCCACTTGAAAATTATTTAGGCCACATTCATATCTATGTTCTTTAAGCAAATGCAGATTTTGTGAAGTTGCTGATAGGACTCTTTCGCCAAACTCGTAGAATAGGTGTCGGCAGCGGTACAGTTCAGCCAGGTGTCATTGAGTTTTCTCTTTGATGCTTGCTATCATCCTATGGATACACTGGATATTTGACTCCACCAAAATTAGGATTTGAATAAGTCAAATCTTTTTATTTGGATATCATGCGATTGAATCGTATTATTTGAAGCGTGACATACCATATACTATCCAATCCCTTTGACGGAAGCATCGTACACATTTTGCAGCGTTTTAGTCTCCCTTTCATCGAAAAGTACTACTGCTTTTATCCCTATTGTTCTGCTCCGAAATAATGTCAATTACATGTGAGCATGGAATAGTCACTCACTCTAAAATAGTTCTTTTTTTAGTAACCCGATGAGCTGAGTCAAGAAAAGGTGAGTGAAACAGCGTGTTTTACCCAAGTAAGATCGCATTATTCAGTTCGCAATTTATTGACTTACATTGCCTACATTACAAGGCAGTTCAGATCACCAGTATTGCTGCAAAACTGAGCACATAGAAAACATTACCTTGCGCAAACGTCTTTCAAAAGCGCAGCAACAAGGTTTTGCGGAAATAATTGCCGTTTTGCAGTATGCACAAATGAACTTTTTCTTCTTTGCAGTTTGAGCAACATAGAGCCATGGCCAGTAGTGAAGTATTATTGTGATGAGTTGGACTCCAAAACTCATCGCCAAGCCCAAGGCGATGATTGCATGTCAGCTCACATCCAAGTAGTATAACATAGCAGATGATCCCTATGCACGTCATTTCAGGTAGCACGCATGTGCGACGAGCACAGCTCATCGTGCTGCTGTGAGCTCAGCACCCTCTCTTGCTGCGAAAACAATGGTTGAAGCGAATATACACTGAGCGAGACAACTTATTCGGGGTACTTATTTCTGCATCCATTCGCCTCTCTTACTATTTCCGTAGCATGAGAGGGCGATCAGCTCATTACAGTGCGATGAATTCTGCTCGTCGCACATGTGCGCTACTAGCAATGACGTGAACGTAGTGATCTGCTACGCCATGCTGCATGAATGTGAGCTGACATGCAACCAGCTCGTAAAACATGGCAGTGGAGGGGAGTGGAGTTCAGCTTACCACCATGGTATTTTTCGACGAGCCCAGCCTGTAAGTATATCTATTATCCTGTTGATGTTTTTCTCCTATTTCCAATGCTTTTTTGAAATTCTGGCTAGTTCTTTCTAGGGCTTTCTTCTGTAGGTTCCCAGAAAAATGGGAAACCGACGCAATTTTTAGGTGATCATGTTTAGTGACTTTAAACTCACTCCCTCTGTACCGAGGTTGCCCGGTAGTCTTACCGTTCCTCTCGAAATCACCTTCTCAACAGATAATGAGCTAATTGTTCTCGAGGTTCTCTTCTGGCGATTTTAAACTTGGGGACAACCATGGACGGTGGCGCGGCATGTCGCTCGACGACTAGGCGTTGAGAGCAGTCGTGGAACGAGGTTCGACCATTTGGACGTTGAGAGTAGGGGAGACCGTTCATTATCCTACAATTTCAACACATTTGACTGCAATCGGCTTGTTAAAAAAGGTTCAGAAGTGAGCATCCCATAGCTATGACCAGCTCCTCATCCGCCACGACGTCTAATTTCACGCCTAAAAGCGATCCGTTTCTAGACTGTATACTAACTGTAGGTGCAAAGTTGTTAATGATACTACGAGGTGAAAATGTCTATGGGTAGGGACGTTGTCCCAGGCCATAAGTTTTCCCAAATCAGACCTTCACCCTTGAAAGGTTATGTTAGGAGTTTAGTGGTGATGGTAGCCTGTGATCTAAAGAAGGCTTGTCGAACCTAGTCAGGCAGTCCACCAGATACCTACTTTTATGATTTCTTGCTGATGTCCAAAACTTGCGGCAAATCTTGACGGCAGTGGTGGACAGGAACAGGCTTTTCCTGATTCAGTAACTGCAGTTTGAAGCACAGTCGACAGTTATCGTTCGCCATAATCTGTGTTGCAATCTCACGAGTCATCTCAATTCGTCCGCGCTCATCGCAAGTCACTCAGGCATCAAATTCTAACTGACTCAACATGTAATTTCATTAAGCGAGGCAGTTTGGTGTACAAAAGTGTACCAGGGAGGGATAAAACATGAAAGATAGATACGTGAAAGTAAGATGTAACAGTTAATAGCAGTCACCACTTACAATATGTATTTGAGAGAAAAAGGATTTCCAGGACCGTCTGTGGAAGTATTTCCGAGATCAGGCTGTTCTGTGTAGGTTTTCCTCGGATATTGGATGCATATATAGCACTGAGCAAGATGAAACCACCTACTGAACTCTTTTTTGTAACTTCTTTCCAGGTGGAACAGAAATTTTCTAGTTCTGACAAACGATGGAGTAAATGACTAGGAATGGATAGAATTACTAATATCTCCATTGCTCATTCTTATTAGGAAAAATTTTACTCAAGTTAATTCAAATTTTTCACTCGAGTTTTGTTTAACTCAGGTGAAAACTTCTAGTTTTGGATTAGTTACATTCAATTACTGTGTAACTCGCTTTGGTAGAATTTCGGGAGGCGGTCAAGACGTACGCCGCGACGCGACCGCGCCGCACGCGCATGCTTCTTGAATTCAGATTGTTGCCTCGAATCCGACCCATTGAGTGACATCGGTTGCCACCCCGTTACAGTTTGTCGGCTCCGATGGCATTCATCTGTCGCAACCGAGCATAGAAAACTTGTCTATTCCTCCTCAACGCTGCTCGTACGTTTGAAGGCTGCAGCCGCGATGCGCGCATGAGTCGACCAATCACAGCTTAGCAGCGTACCTCTTGTCACGCAGCCAGCATTTTCACCAAAATTGAACTTTCACCGGCAAACGGATTCATATCCCACAGAGTTTGAGCGAAAACACCGGTTCATTTCATGCTACAACTCATCCGGATAGAACTCTGGAACGCAACTAGTCTCTCTATACCTTGAGGATGCCAGATGTCTGGCGGTGCAACTTTCACAGAATTGTTGGGACAAGTGTAAGTATCCGAAATAATCAAAGTTCAGGAAAGGAAATTTTCGTGGGTGCTGCCTATAATAGGATTACCTGGCAGTAACCTGAGGATTGCTTCTTTGTTCGGAAACGAATCTATATGACAAATTAGAAGTGATTGTAGTCTTTAATGACAACAATTATGCACCACGTTATTGACAAAACGAAGGAATTGGAACCGAAACAGAAGGATAGCCAAAATCACACGAGAACAGGAGCTTTCAGAAGAGAGGGGTCACGGCATTGAGTGGAGTCGAGACGTGTGATTTGGGGCAACAGTCGGATGGCTTTTGCTCTGAACAAAGCAGTTTCACACGATGACCACACATGTAAATTCGGGAAAATAACAGAATCGGTACCTGTAGTCCTGCACCTCCGAGAACGGGTTGTTCTCGAGGTAGACGAGGTTCAAGTAGGGCAACTCCACCAGTTCATCAAAAACTTGCCAGTCTTCCAGCTGAAAACATCATATTCAAAAGGAAATCTCAAAATTGCGAATAATGGCTGGGAAATTCAGATCTGGTGTAAAATAAGTGTTAATCTAGCTCTTGGAGAAAGTGACGATTATTGAGATTTTCAGTTGAAGCGAGCCACATTCGAAGAAACGCACCTTGTTATTCTTCGCCCAGAAGTCAGTTAGCTTCTTTAGATGACGTATACCTTGCACTTTATTGAGACGGTTATAGTTGAAATCCAAGATCTCCAGGTTTGACAGGTTCTCCAGCCCGGATGTGCTCTGGACACCGTTTTGAGCGAGATAAATTTCGCGCAATGTGCTCAAAGAGGACACGCCCTAAAAACAATGGACATGACGTAGTGGTCAGCTTCTTTGGACCTAGAGCCATGTATATTTAGCCGGGGGAGGGAAAACACAGCGGGTATATATCCTTTCCCACTGGTTTTTATCCATCCAGTAAAACTCATCCATCTACGAGTTCATTTCTTGGCCCATAGTGTGGTGTGTTGACGAGAAACAATGCGAATTGGAGATGGAGTAGATCATGAACCGCTATCGAGTGGAAATCGACCGGGTAAAGATAACCTGTAGTAAAACGAATGGATTCACGTATCTACGGATATGTTTTAATTGGATAGCAGATTCTCGAAGCCACTGTAACATATCCGCTTCAGCGCGTTTATCCGACTGGATAAAGTATATTGGGTACGGGCCTTGTACTGTCTGCAGCCGTACTTTACCAAAAAGGGAAAAATACTTAATGTTAGTGACAGTTCGAAATGGGAATACTTCTCACGATATGAGGTTGTCAAAGCTGATTTCAAAAATGTTCTCAATCTCTGCTAAAAGCCGTTTCCAAAAAGTTATTAGGTCCGTGCAAAAGTTCTGGGGCAGTTGCACCTATTTTCTTCGACGCGCCATAACTCAACTCAAAGTCCACCATTTGATCCGATTCACGAAATGTTTTACAGCGGATGTAAAGTCGTAGAGGCTTGAAAAGAAGACGTTCTTCTGGAGGTTGGTCTTGAGAGTATATATGCTGAGTTAGAATTTCGGGGACCAATTGCTCATCTTTTTAGACTGTTGACACTGCAACACGTTAGTGTGTGCTATACCGCAGCAGAGATGGCGGACTCACACAAAATCCATCTCCTCATATTCGCTTTCATACTAATTCCCTCCAAGTCACGCGACATGAGTGGCTATTTTCCTCGCAAAGTCCTGCACACTTTCCACTACTCAGAACCTCTGGAACAAGTTGCAAACAAGGACTTCTCGAAAACAACTTGCAAACAAGCTTAAATATACTTGTTTGCAAGCTTTTGCGGGAAAAAGCTTGCAAACAAGTATGACGTCATCATCAGCTTGGAAGAATAGTTGCCGACTAGCTTTCCATTCCACAACTAATTTACTAGGAAGTCAAAGCAACTATTTTACCAGCTTCCTACAAAAACAACTATTTTACTAGCTTTGCGCTGATACTCTTCAGTTATCATCCAAAACGAAAAAGCCCTTTGCCTGTGGTGGGGCACATTGGCGGTCACATGTAATGAGAGGCAGTCTATTCAGTGACAACAGTAGCGTGAGATGTAAGTATTGAAAATTATGTTTCGGTTTTCTGAAATTGCCGCAAGCATTTGATAACTAAAGATGATGACAGAGTGCTTGCTGAAGTTTCACCTACGAATTGATTGAGTAGCTGTTCTGGAGATCGATTGAGTAGCTGTTCTGGAGATCTCCAGAACAGCTACTCAATCGAACCAAAGTAAGGTTTCATGTTAAGTCTCCACTACTTTCTGCTTCTGACAAGGGAAGGATACTTGGTGGCCGTGGCCATTCGTGATGGGATGTGTACTACCATATGCAGTTTTTGACGCTGATCTCGAATCCGTAGCCCAAATTTCCTGCGGGCTCCTGTGTAGCGAGTTACACCTATTTCTTTTCGCTCAGATGTAATATTCCGTAGTCCTGTATGGGCCAGGCTAAGCCTGGTAGCTGCCTTATCGTCCTAAAAACATTAAGGTCTTCTAGAGGAAACAAGGGCCTTGCTAGTGTGCTGCAGATGCAGCCGCCTTACCTCAATTTAAGCTCGTATATGGGAGCAGTACTCAAAATCAGTGACTGACTCCCTCATGGCCTTGCATGGGAGCTTAAATTGGGGTAAGGCAGCTGTATCGGCAGCTCACTAGCAAGAACCATGTTTCTTTCGAAACTATTCAACATTTTGAAGGCCCTGAATCAGCTATCAAGCATAATCTGAGGCCAAAACAAGAGCAAACTGCATTACATGTGCGCGGAAAGAAATGGGTGTAACTCACTGCACAGAAGCCCGCAGGAAATTTGGGGTACGGATTCGAGATCAGCGTCAAAAACTGCATGTGATAGTACACATCCCATCACGAATGGCCACGGCCACCAAGTATCCTTCCCTTGTGAGTTGGTGTTCAAAGCCAAGTTATATATTAGTGGCTGTACAATGGTTGAATAGGACCATTTTCAAGGAGCTCGACTTCTAATTAGACATTTTGGAACTTCCAAATAGGTGTTCTAATGGAAAATACTCGAATCATTCGAGTCTTTATTGAATTGAAATTTCTCGTATGGCAGCGTAATGTAGGGGCAATCTACGTTCGAATTTGCAGTACTTCGGGGATCCTACTATGCTCAAATGAGTGATAGAAAGAAAAATCTAGGAAACAGACGTGAATGGTGGTCGAAGATCGCACTAATCGCCAAGTATTGTGAACATGTAGAAGCACTTCTATTTCGGTTTGGTGCAAGATAATCCCAATTTTGTAGTTACATTGTGCCACACAGTCTGGTATTGTTATTAAACTGCTTCAGTAAAGATGATATTCTTGAATGGATGGAATTATATAGAACTTTCTTGTTTTAACAGGTTACGCTTGAAAACAGCTATTTTACTAGCTTTTCATTTGCAACTATTTAGCAAGGAAGTGATGAAAAATAGTATTTTACCAGCTTTCGAAAAACTAGTTTCTGATGCGATCTGAAAGTAGTTTTTCGAAAGCTGGTTAAATAGTTGTTGCAGAGGTTCTGAGTAGGTCTGATTCAACCCACCCTTTTCGGAAGCTTTTTTGCAGGTCAAATTGCTGATCCACTTGTGGGGCATTTTGCAAGCTCTCATCTCCGCTCAGAAATTGTAAGTACCTACGAACTGTTCCCATTTCGCGGAGGATACCCTACACAAACATAATCTTTATTGTGGGAGTCGCCTTCCCTGCGAATCGGCCGAATTTGAATTCATAAAGCAAAATTTCGCGAAATCGCTGATTGCACATAGCATTGCTTTTATACCAAAAACGCAGCAATGCTGTGACGTAGATCAAAGCCAGAAGTGGTAAGGGTAGTAGATGTTCCAGGCTACCAGCGCACATGAAAAGAAGCAGAATAATGCATCAGTAAGAAACTAAACTATGTTAAACAGCGAATTACCACCAACTGCCCCGGAACTTTTGCACGCACCTAATATGAATGTTCTTCTCCATGCTGCGCGATTCATCAAAGAGTACATAAATTGTCAGTTACAGATTTTCCGCTGGAATTTTGCATTTGGGGATGATTTATGGTGCTAGTTTGTGGTGCTAGTCACGAACTCTGTGTTTGTGTTGTACAGCAACGCCAATTCTGTAGCGTTACACCGGGAAAATCGGATACGGGACCTTGTCATTTCTACTTTTTTCTTAAACATTTTCTGTTCTTCATATTAGTGCATGTACGTACGAAACAAAATCGCACACTACATGTATGTAACAAGGCCACAATATTAGACATACACAAACCTCAACGACAGTAATGGCATTTGCAGGTAAACTCAAAACTTCGATCTTCTTGAGGTTGTCGAGATTTTCGATTTTTCGGATCTGGTTGGCACCAAGGAATAGTCGCACAATGTTGCAGTTCGTGTCGAGGTTCTCAATCTTCTTGATTCTGTTGTCACCCAACTCCAAGTACTCCAAATTCACCAGCTAAACATAATCAGTTCTAGCACAAGCAGAAACTGTAAAGAGCTGACCTGGCCAATGATCTTGTTAAACATGGGCGTATGAACATTCAAGATGCTGGTATACTCCTCAAGGATTATTACACTTTACATTTATTTTAGTATGTACATATTGGTACTGATTGTGGGCGATCCTGGCGAATGCTCCTTACAATCGATACACATCAAAAAAGAAGTTGCTGGGACTGCGGCGATTCTAGGTGTTGTACTCCAATGATGGGTATGGCGGCAGCCAGGTTCGTGCATATAGTGACGAGAATGAAATACAAGGTTGTGGCCCGGCGTCTACTCGTGGCGATCACGCGCTATTTTCATCCAGGCTTGACCTCAGAATTTTTGATGACACCAGCTCACATTCGATCCGGAGATATCATTTCGTGGTTCGGGATTGCAGCCCGAGTGTCTAATTGTAAGTACATATATTTGATCCTAAATGGAAATACCACGTGACTGCAGCAAAGACCCCTAGGCCTGTACAGGGCAATTTATACTAGATGCGTGGGTGCGTCAGTCGCACGACTGACGCACGCAAAGGTGACTTGGCGGACAAGTGGCGGACGAGTTTCAGTGATCAGCTGTGATTGCAGTAAAGGTGTCATTCCTCAGGACTATCAGTACACCGACGATCTATTCCAGGACAGTAATGATCTAGAAAAACTTCCCGGGTGCATAGAGTGACGTCATCATAGGGCTATTTTTTCAGGAACACTTCGCACACAGATAATAAAATAGACGAATAGCTTTCTCGTGCCTTACTTTGCTTATGCGAAGCTCGCACGAAGATGATGCGAGGTCGCCGCGAATGCCAAGCGACGCTTTAAACTCGCACGTTTGAGCAGCGTCAGCGATGCGACTGGCCATATACAGTGGGTATAGATGGCGGTGACCCGTCTGCGGCCTCGAAAAGCACGCGAGGCGACCGCGCCGCTCACGCTAGAATCGTCGCCGCAGTGGCTTATCTGGGTTTTCTTGACAGTTGTTCATCATATTCGATGATAATTGATAAGAAAACTTACTGAATATCAAGAAAACCCCATAATTTGATGTCCCGGAGAGGATCCTTCGAGCGGCGCGGTCGCGCCGCGTTCTGTTCGAGGTCGCAGACGGGTCACCGCCATTGACGCCCACTGTACATACTTCATCATGTCATAACAAGCGCGTCAAACGCACGCATCTGGTATAAATTGCATTTACTTCTGGCTTTAGGCGTACTTGCAGCGACGACGAAGTACAGTCGGAACACTCGCTTCCAGCGATGGGAGTGGTAACTTCTATAGAAAGATGCGTATAGATTGCGTTGTTGCTACAGTCTGGTTGCTTCCCATCGTGATAATCGTGGCGATCGTAAGCGTTATTCATAATGCGTCGGAGTCCGATCCCGTCGGATAACAAATGATACGTATCGATTCACGTCGGAATCCGACGTGTCGGACTCCGCGCGAATCGATATGTATCATTTGTTATCCGACAGGATCGGACTCCGATGTGCTATAAATGCAGCTATAGTGATCGTCGCGCACTATGTCCAGAGTGACGTGTGCAATCCTTCTGAAACGTACCTTCTCTAGGCCTTCAATTTTTGAGATTTTGTTGTGTACAAGATAAAGCGTCTTCAAGTTGGTGAGCTTCTCCAGATTCTCGATCTTGATAATACGGTTGAACGAGAGATCGAGCGTTTCCAAGTTAACCAAGGTAGAAAGGTTCTCGATCTTCTCTATCTGAAGCGACGTAGTCAATCTCAAGTCAATATGAACCCTTGCACAGAAATACGACCTGGTTATCGTAGAGATCCAGATAAGTTAACGTTGTGAGAGTATCCAAACCTTCAATTTTCTTGAGCAAGTTCCACCTCAGACAGAGAGATTCTATCTAAAAATGTTGCCCCTAAGCCGATACTTTGGAGCAAGCAAATGCTTCACCTTATGAAGAAACTCAAAGCCTTCTATTCTCATGAGCCGAGTGCGAGTTAAGTCCAGAGAAATGGCATCCCTGTCAACCTGAATTCGATTAATTAGAAAGCAAATAATATGTGTTTCCAAATGTCATTTTATACACTACCTCGATAACGTTTTCTTCTTTATCAGCGCAGTTCTCTCCTTCAATTCTTTCTTCGACACCTTCCACTGACACCGACATGACCGAATGATTCTACCCATCGCCACCATGTTACTGTGATAGAGATATCAAACAGACATATCACAATTAATCAGACACTTGGTGTGGCCGGCCCGCTCAACCAATAGCTGCAAACCGGCGGAGCAGCTGCTGATCACCGCGGCCCACCACTATGAAGCGCAAATCCTAGGTTTTCAACTGCGTTTTGTCGTCAGTGCATTTGTCTATACGCCAAATTTCTAGGCGTTGATATGAGGGAAAAGGTGTTTCGGCTGGCGAAACTTGACACGTATGGGCACGCAATCTTACGATTTTGTGGGTAATGTTTTGTTGACTAGGCAGAAAATGCAACATAACCGAAAAATGCCTACGACGCGCTCATATGCACCAAAACGAATAGAAAAACTGGAGAAACACAACAATATTTCCAAAAAAAAAAGCCGAAATTCAGGATATAGCCTAGGAAAACAAGCTTTGCTTGAGAGTGACTTGGATTTTTCGCTTCAGAGCACCGGCTGACGGCTCTGAAACATCTGTGACCAGCCGGGAGCGAGCTCATGGCCGGCGTCCCCGGTCTTAAAGGCAGCACCAGCTGAAATCCTCGACTCGGAGCTGAGGTGCAATTCGTAAAATAGAGAGTGAGCACATCACAAATGTAAGAAAAAACACAAGGAATGATGACCTACCTGCAGAGAAACAAGGATCGCTGTCGCGGCCACGCCGGGTTTTCAACGGGNAGTTGCAAGGACTTTCCCTCACGGTCCCCCCCCCCCTGTCCCCTTTGTGCCCAATACTAAACATAAATCTGAATCATTCATCGGAGCAATACTTGCTAGTCTTAGTTACTCATTATTCGTGAATATGGATCGTCACTCTTTTCCCTGTTTAGTTCATGCTTTAAAGGCAGCACCAGCTGAAATCATCGACTCGAAGCTGAGGTGCAAATCGTAAAATAGAGAGTGAGCACATCACAAATGTGAAAAGAACACAAGGAATGATGACCTACCTGCAGAGAAACAAGGATCGCTGTCGCGGCCATGCCGGGTTTTCAACGGCACGACGCGCCAGTTAACGCTATCGCAGTGGGTGGTCTGCCGCAGTGGATACGTGCAATTCGTACCATTCACAGGGTTTCGTGGCGGGACGCGCGCACACCCTTCAGCGGAACACTCGTCCGCGCCTTCGACAAGTGGGAAAGGGCGCCTTCATTTCCNACGACGCGCCAGTTAACGCTATCGCAGTGGGTGGTCTGCCGCAGTGGATACGTGCAATTCGTACCATTCACAGGGTTTCGTGGCGGGACGCGCGCACACCCTACAGCGGAGCACTCGTCCGCGCCTTCGACAAGTGGGAAAGGGCGCCTTTATTTCTTGCGTTTCTTGCGTTTTTCACGCAGTTTCATCACTGCCTATGAGTTTGCCGTCCCGAAAAACCCCGAAATTCGGGGAAATCTCCAACGCAAGGATTTTCGCGGGTGCTGCCTTTAAAAAAAGCTATGCAACAATTCTGAATCGGCTATATTGTAAGATGAGGAGTAGCAGTGAGGGTGAGGGTGAAGGTGGGAGAGTATAGAATAATTCTGAAGCACTCCGAATTTAGGCTGCGGAGCAAAAGTGTAGGTGAGCACAAGCCTAAAGTGGTTTTAATGAGTGAGCGTGAAGATGAGGGTGAGAGTTTTGAACCTTAGGGCCGCAAAAGCTGCCGCCTTTCCGCTCATTTTCGATTTTTTATAAATCCTGATAACTCGGAAGCGTTATTTTTCGGGCAATTTTTTTGAGCGAGTAATTCCTACTCATGTCGCTGAATCTTAACCCTCCTCACTCCATAAATGACTCCTCCCTCCTCTATGTTTTCATCACCAAATTCTGTTTGTTCATGTCCACACTGTGTTCCCAGTCGCCCCCACTCAAGCGCATTACAGTTGCAGAGTGTTGTCGACAACCTTGACGGTGAAGTATTTTGCAAGTGTTACGAGACAGTGACCGACGGGGGGAGAAATTCGCTGCTTGACACACATATTCGACGTTGAGGAACACGAGGTGCAATTAGGTGGCGTCGCTCGTTCCGCGTTCCCCGGCTCCGCAATCAGCGGCCAGCGCCACGGGATCGCTGGCTTCGACGTTCTGACGCGAAGCGCTTCTGCCATGTCACACTGTAAACATCTCTGCAAAGGTCGTCATGGTGCATGAGGCATGTCTCTGTCATTTCCTTTCGGACCTGTTTTAGCTTCTCTGCGACGGTAAATTGTTCCTTTGGATTTAAATCTGTTCGATTTTGCGGCGATATGTTAGGAAGTAAATGCCAGATAGCTTTAGAAAGTTATCCAGAGATCACAGATCTTCAGAAAAATTTAGGGCAGATCCTAGTTGTGGTTCCCACATTTCATAAGCTACTCTCATGAGCTTCTGCTTTTCTAAACAACAAAACAAAGGGCACGTCTTTCAACTTCCTTCTTCTTTAAACCTTGGCATTTTGTTGTAACCCTTGGAGTTGTTTTTGTGCCCAAGTTTGGCGGTTTGGGACACACCTGGGATAAAACAAACTGTGAGCCACTTTTAGAGCTCCGAAGACGGCGATTATGTCGAGACGTCGGGCTGAAGAATAAAATTGTCCACTTGACAAGCTTAAATGGCACAAAAATAATTTGAAGAGTTAAAACAAAGCTTTTTTTGGGAAATTTGGGTCAGCCATCCGTGGTAATCGAGAGTCTTTCTGAAAAACACATCGTGGATGTATTTATCCACACTCTCATAGGAAGCTACGGAAGGAAATTATCAGCTATTTGACCCACTTTGTCACTTGTACTTCTGAAATTCCGGTTGATGTCATGTGTAGATGCATTCGAATTAAAATATTCGATTTCGAATAAGCAAAAATTCGGATATCCGGAAAAAGTAAGAAGGGAAGGCAAAGAGAGGTCTAGTGCTCACTGATTCTCGGATACATATTCGAATTCTTCAACCGTTTTCCTAATAAAAAAGTTAAATCAGCTAAAATGTATATTGCCCAGCTGTGAGAGTTATGGAAACAGTGGAAATCAGAAAACATTTTGAAAATCTCAGGAATGCATTGGCTATACGACTACTGTGAGTTTATGGAATTTTCATTAGTCTTCGTGATAAATCGCTGTCTGTGAGCATTGTTTCCTGGAAACCTAGTCACCTTTTCCCATTTTTTGCGTGGCTAAGTACCAGCTGACAAGATTTTTACTAGTATGGCAACTAAGCTTTTGTGCTTTTTTCACAAATATTATTGATTTTCGACATATTGATTTTTGCCTGATTTCTTAATCTTATGATAGGCTTGTGCTTTGTACTGTGCACTGTCTTCTACATAATTTCGGAACGTCCTGCTCATGCGGGATCTATTATAGTGAACTCCAAACGGCTGTAGACAAGGGACGCTACCGCGGCGCAGCGTTCTTGGACAGAGACACAGAGGCTCTGCATGCTGCCCCTGGTTGTCTGCTGCGACGTGGCACTCGAGTTCTCTGCTGCTGGCAGAAGCAGACAACCAGCACGAGCATGCAGAGCCCCTGTGTCTCTGTCCAAGAACGCCGCGCCACGCTCGCCCAAGTGAACTCTTTGAGTTTTGATTGGAGCAATCTTTTTCTTCAGTAAAAAGGAGTGTATTCGTAGCAGTTGTTTAGGAACTCATTATATAGAAGAACTCGGTCATATCGGTCAGAAGAAGCTTTGTGATAGAGAAATTGACTTAAAAGGCAAGCATGGACCCTGGAAGGCAAAGAAGAACCTTCTGAGCTCATGGACTCCAGCATTTGGGAGGTTAATTTGATATATAAGGTATTTTCCCGATCATAACGCTTTTGCCTTTTGAGAAAACTCCTCTACTGAGGAGATAATTCTTATTTCTCCACCGGAATCGTGGAAACGAATGGGGACAGAGCCAATTGACAAACCAGATCTTTTACCAGGACCTGGATGTATCATTGTGGGGGAGTGGGTAATCTTATATCCATAGGTATTATTAACCATGAGCAGCAACTGGTTAGAGACAATGTCACGTATGGGTAAGTAGGGCTGATGAGCTCCAGGTAAATGGTAAAATTGGCTACGTAAACGCGTCTACCATGGGTAATCTCGATGATGCTCACAGACCCAGAGAAATCCGTCTTTTCCCAGTGAAACGTTCATAGTTCCGTAAATGGCCATAAACGCACTGTCTAATCCACAACTCCCACCAGTCCACTTCGTTGACTTGCACTGTTCGTTAGTGTTTTTGCCCCATGGTTCTGTTCATCTCCTCACAACGCACATGATCTGCCTCCATTAACGTCCCATTACGACAATCCGTGCGACCCGATCCATCCGGTCACTCAGCGCTGCTTTCGCCCACTCTATTACCGCACGTGGTGGTGAAACTGGCCGGGTCACCCGGCGCCCGGTTCGGATAATTTCCAAACAGCGCGTGCACTTTCCCCACTTTTTGCCCACGCCAGTAATTGTTTCCTAGCTGGCCGAGACGCGACAAACTCATTTCGGGCTCCTGCTGAGCGGCCCCGCTGCCGTCCAGCATACAAAAACGCAATTTTACGGTCTCTCACACGGCCTTCAATGGCGCGGCGGCCGGACCGCGCGATTCAGAAGCAGCCGAGCGATGGATGCCCTTCGCGGCAATCCAACCCAGCCCGACGCTGATTTGCATATCCAACTGCCACTCGGTCACACTGCCTCGATCTGTAGCTCCGCTAGCTGCTGTCGTTTTGTCTTCGTCTCAGGCATAAGCCGCGGTAGTTACATTACTTGAATTTGTACTGTTTCAATGCTTTACATGTATCAATTTTTTATACTAGTGATTTAGGTTTTTATACTAGTGATCTTCTTCTGCATGAACATTTACCTATTTACCATATTCACCAATACAGTACTCAGAAGACAGAAGAGTGTAGATGAATTCTGGCTACAAAATCCAATATGTAGATCTAGGTATTCCCATTACCGTTTTCCTTTCCTCTTCCTTGAATCCTTCCCTTGCCATCCCCTCTACCTTCCATGTAATCTCATTAGGCAATTCATCTCTTACATGCGTGCAACGTATACCGCATAAGGGCACAGAAGCATCACTGAGATTACCCATGGTAAACGTGATAACCTACCCAAATTTACCCTTTACCTCGCACCCGTCGGTATGCTTACCCATGCGTGAAGTTTTCTTAGCCTGGGGCCAGGACGCATCATTGAGGATACCCATGGTTAAATGCTAAAATACGCAACATTACCTTTGCCTGCACCTATCAACATGTTTACCCATAAGTGACTGTCTGTGCTCATCAGATGGGTAATCAAAACATGGTTGCCGCTGACACAGAATTCATCCTTGGATGGGTAATTTCATACCCATGGGTATGATTCCCCATAGGTAGCAGCTAGGTACGAAAAACGCCACGCATAGATAAACATTTTGATCAGAGCCAGGTGAAGGGTACGTTTGGGTACGCTAACACGTTTACCATAGGTAATATCAATAATGCATCTGAGTCTAGTTGCTACCAATAGGGTAGCCATCCCCATGGTTATGAAATCATGCATCCATCCATTGATACATCTGTGCCCTGGCCAACAAGTCATGGAAATGATGAGAATATTTCGAACCCATTCGTTACCTTCTTTTTACCTGTTACATCAACCCTGCTCATAAAGGAATGCTCACCAGCTGGGTAATAATAATCATACCTATGGGTAAGAAGTAAGAGATCGCTCATCTTCTCAATGGTGCAAACGTATCCAAGGGCCGGAAGCATAATTGGGATCACCTTGGGTAAACGTGAACACCATACGAATTTATCCATCGTTGGCAAGGGTGTCAACGCGTTTACCCTGGGTAACCTCAATTATGCAGGCTGATCCAGGAACACAGTGATATCCCATTTTTGAGAAAAATGGCCTAAGAAACTTAGCAGCTAAATTTTAGTACAAATACATTGTTTCTGCAGAATAAAAAGGATAAAGAACTCTATTTGTGATGTTGTCTCTACCCAGCTAGTCATACCTATGGGTATGAGATCACCCAACCTTCCACTGATGCAGTTGGGCACTGGTCGGAAATAAATAAGAAGATTTGCAACAGCGAAAAGCCAATTAAGTTTGAGTAAGTGAATATTGAAGGCCATAAGTATACGTGATTTGGGGCTTCTACCTTAACCATGGTTATATGTCCTAACCTATAATTGGGCTTAAATCTTAACCTATAGCTAAACTTACGAGACTTATACCCTAACCATGGTCATGTGAACATACCCTCCTATTGAAAGGAAGCCTTTTCCCGCTGCTCGACTGCATGGATGTTTTTTCTGGAATTCTATGCATAATAACCAGCAATTGAAACGCTCAATTGTCCATTTATATGCGTAAAACCAATATCTTCTAGGTTCTGGCTCATGCTTCCTGGCTATTTCTGATGGCTAGGCTGTCGAGGATTCCCAGTTGTTTTCCTGCTTTGGGATCCAGTGTTTTGAAGCTGGAATTCCTCTTTTTTCCTTGAATACCGTGGAGCTATATAGGTTTAAATGCGACTTCAAGTCTGTGATGGTAGAGGGCCTATGTAGGGCCTTAAATTTCTGATTTTGGCCCAGCTCCTTATTAATCACCTCAATTACTACTTAACTACAGTGACTCTTTTCCAGAGCTGCTACACATAACGAAATGTAACCTCTAACCATTTCGCCCCCCTGCAAAATGACGTGTGAGTAATGGTTGTTAGGAATAATTCCGTAAGTGCAATAGGTGTTTACCGTACCATTAATTCGCCATTCAAAGTAATCCCCTCAGGCAATAAGAACGGCCGACCCGCGGTCCAGTAGCGGCCGACCCGTCGCCCAAGACCGCGGGTGGGCCGTTGATGAGCCGCGGCTCGGCCGGTAGTGAGCCTCGGGTCGCCCGCAGATTCAATAGCAAAAATGTAGGGGACGTCCCTTTCATCAAAATCCTTTCATTTTCGTTCTCATACGATTCCATTTAAGGTTAACTTGAGTTGTCTTTATGTTTACAAGGGTGGATGTTGAAGTTTACTTCTTCTGTGGACAAAAATAAAGCACACATTGAGTGTACACAACAAAATCTGCATCTAACAAAGAAAACTCACAGAATCATGTACATAAACACGTAGCGAGTCGGAACCTAACAAGAAATAAACTAGTAGAGATATTTCTTCATCAAATGAATAAATCACTTCTACAACAACCGGATTCGAATCGGGTAGCGAATAAAAAC
The DNA here is from genome assembly GCA_000688135.1 of Ancylostoma ceylanicum. Lineage (NCBI taxonomy): Eukaryota > Metazoa > Nematoda > Chromadorea > Rhabditida > Ancylostomatidae > Ancylostoma > Ancylostoma ceylanicum. Next base: position 155,090 of record JARK01001343.1, read on the forward strand.
ACTTCGAACAAGGAAAATATCTCCAAGCAAGAATTTCAACAAACTAACAGAGAATCTACTGGTGAATACCGTTCCGGTACGTTTTCGGTGGCAAAAGAGGAGCCTCCTGAAGTTTGAATTATACGGCAGATGTCTCCCATCAGCACAGTAGTGTAGTAAAATCTGCAAACATTACAGTTTTGAAAAAGGATATATATATGTTGAAAAAAAGAACAAGTACTTAAAGTTCAATATAAGTGTATGAAAAGACGAAAACCCACTAAATGACATCGATGTCCTCGTCATGCATGGGTGCAACTGACGGTGCATGGAATCCTTTTGAATTCGGTGGCACCATCATCGTAGGTGTAGGCGTATTGTTGTATCTCCTGTGGCGGCGAGGTAACCAAAGTCACTTTGCAAACAGTGTAGTTTGTCTTGTAGAACCTGGTTTCCAAACACTAACCTGAAGAAGATTAAACTTGTAAAGCGAGGTAACTTTCTGAAAGTAAAGAACGTTCGTTCAAGGCTGCCACTTTTCCGCTAAATCGCGCAAATCCGTCTGCAACAATATAGATGCGCGTCTACATTTGTGGCACATAACAGTGTTAAGAAACAGACAGCTGCATACCTCTAGAAAAGGCGGGGATGCCGCAAAGATCCAAGATGGCTTCACCAGGTTTTCAACGGTTTCCAGCTCGTTCTCTTTGTTGTTCGACCCACCTTCTGTAATGATGCTGACATGTCTCTGCAAGCGTGCATGGCGCGCAACTCTATTTCGCTCTGAAAGGTTCACATAACAACGAATGAATGGTGCTTGTCTTCAAAGAAGAATGAACTCACTAGAATCCGCTGAGCGAGACGATTTAACTTTGATTCGTAAGCTAATTCTTGGAAAATCCTGACAGCGACATTGTCAAAGTTATCAAATTCTATATCACTAATACCCATTGCGACGGCGGAGTTTATGAGTTTCTGAAGATGTAAAAGACTAATTTGACGCATAACCTTCCCAAAACAGAACAAACTTTTGAATGTGAGAGTGTCAGCGCCGGCAAAGGTATTTCGCAATCATGGGCCGCGGCTTGCCCGCTAAAATTATGTGGGCCGCGGGTCGGCCGCTAAAATTTTAGGGGCCGCGGGTCGGCCGTTCCTAGGCTCCGCCCAAAAAATAGGGGCCGCGGGTCGCCCGGAAGCCCGTTTGGGGCCGCGGGTCGGCCGCTCTTATTGCCTGAGCCATTTCCGTCTGCGGGTATTTCTGGTTGTGCAATTACACAAAGCATTTCCATGTTGGCATTGGAATTAATGGCACGGAATTCCTTCTAGTTAATGTTCCGGAAGAATTCAATCGCGGCGTTTACTATACTGCCTTTAACATTGAGGCTAACATCACGATGCAGTGGGCGTCGATGGCGGCGGTCCTTTCGCGGCTTCGGGAAGCACGCGACGCGACCGCGCCGCTCGTGATGGAATCTTCGCAGCAGAGGCGAATCTGGGTTTTCTTGATAATTGTTCATCACATGTTATCTAATGAGAAAACTAACTGACTATCAAGAAAACCCCATAATTTGACGTCATGTCTCGGAGAGGATTCCTGCTCGAGCGGCGCGGTCGCGTTGCGTGTTTTTCGAGGCCGTAGACGGGTCACCGCCATCGACGCCTACTGCACTTGTATTATGAAGTAAAAGAGCTTTCAAAGTTTCAATTGTAAATAATTATACAACTTATACAAAAACAATTACAATTACACAAAATACAACTATACAAATTAATTAACAATTATACATACAGTCCTTCTCGAAAGGTTAGACGGATTCCGTGGCTGCAGAATCGTGGCGGGACCTGAACGAAGGATGCCTGAGTGGGTCCCGCAGCGATTCTGCGGCCGCGACGCCGTGGAACCGCACGCACAATCTGTCTATCTTTTCGAAAAGGACTGTACATATCGTACAGTAATTAATGCATACAGCACAGTAATGTACAGTAATTGTGAGCATTGTAAAAATCTGTAAGATGCACATTCTTTGGAATTTCTCAAGCCGCCTAACTTTCTTCACCATAAAACCACTGCTAGGCAAATGAAAACCCGTTTTCACATGAATTTTCGGCATGTATTCAAGGAGGGGTGTGGTTGTTTTGGACGAGGACGAAGAACCTCATGCACACTTCTTTTAATTATATAATTATTCATCCATATAATCATTCACTTTGCTTCTTGAGAAGTAGAGCAGAGGCAAAAAAAAATCACTGAACATATCTGAAGAAAGCGCCGTTTTTTTCTTTCCTACAGGTTGACGGCAAAGTCTTTGACCAAAGATTTGCAGCAGTCAATTCCTATGTTTTGTGGGGGAATCTCATGACTTTGTGTTTGAGTTGATTATCCAACTGTTGTGGACACAGATGTACTATTTCATATTCCATAGCAATCAATATATGAACCTCTTTTGTCAGCTCTCTGGAGAAAAAGGAGGGATGTTCAAATTCCAAAAGCGGGTTCTTGAAGCACACGATTTCTTTAGAACTCAGGGGAATTTTTAGTTATTGACCTACAAATGCGATCCCAATTTTATATTTTGTTATGCTTGGTCAGAGACATTGTTGTCACCCTATAGTTTCTTGAAGAAAATCACTCCAGAGGGACTGTGCTTCCTGCTCAGGTACGTATGTACGTTCGTAGACGTTTTGTCCCTGTGCTAATAATACAAAGTGCTGTCTGGTGGATGTTAAGGCTCCCTAATGAAATTCTATGTAACTCACACATAACAATAGACGTTTTTGAGGTAATTTGCCCTTCTAGTGTTCTTCAGACTGCGGTTTTGCATTTTCCTCTTCCCACTCAATTTCCTCAACAACTTTTCCTTGTTTTTTTTCTTTTCTTACGAGTGAAAAGGATTAGACATGTCATTGTGTAGGCGGGAAATAGAATAAAGCATACTGAAGTTTATAAATAGGTGATACTAGTTTTTTCATTATATAAAATTTTGTCTAAACGCTAAGCCAGGAAATAACAGGCGTGTTTTTTAAGTGGATATCTGGATTCTTGAACACGTAACGTACAAATACAAATACAAAAGTGCTGCGTTGTGGGTACAAGCTGATGAAGTGCTAGAAACTCAAAGATGAACCGAAGTTTCTTGTTTTATTTGAAAACTATTTTTTCTTTATTATTTTTGCTATTTTTATTTGAAACTATTTGAGAATCTTGATTGGTATTCCATATCTTTGGTATATGTAGTTTGCTTCTTGAAATGGCCAGGTCAGGTTCTGAAAAAAAAAATGCCTGAACGAAGGCCATAATGAGCGCATTACTAACCTAGGGCCGGATGGGTAGTTGAGAATTTAGCCATGGTAAACGTGTGAACGTACTCAAATTCATCTTTACCTGGCATCCAACAATAGGTTTACCAATACGCGACGTTGTCTGTACCCAGCTGCTACCAATAGATTGGATACATAGATTAGAGAGATTAGACATACCATATTTAATAGTTTAAGTAGACATATTTAACAGTTAAGTAGACAGATTTAATAGATTAGACATACCATTGGGAATGAGGTTACCCATTCTTCCAAAGATGCATCCGAGCCTTCGGCCTGGATGCATAATCGAGGGGTAAACTAATTACACACCTGGGGGTAACCCAGGGTAAGCTTTCCGACGCCATTGTTAACCCTGGATAAATTTGGGGAGCGTTAACCCGTGCACCCTTGGTAATCTCAACGATGCATGCGGGCCCTGGTCAGCAGCTCATGAAGGTAATGAGAATATTTGAAACTCATCGTTTGCTTTCTTGCTGCCTCACATGACTACAGAGAAGAAACCACAGAACCGTTAGAAGAAATAACTAGTTACTAATTCTGTTAGAACGAGTCATAAATTAGAATATTTTTCTTTTTGGTTTTCACAAGTCCTCCCAGAAATACTTAATTAAATTAGTTACTAATGTGGTAATGAAATTTCGTGAGGGACTTACTGTTACCCTCATTTATGAACTTTCTTTTCTTTTCTTTCTTTCGTTTATTCGACGTGGAAAAATGCTCAGCTACCGTCTTTTCGGCTGAAAGGGGCCGCATGTGTGTGCCAAGGATAAGCGTGTTGACCTCACCAAAAACTCACCGATTGCTAACACGGGCGTCAACACGTCTACCCAGGGTAATCTCAGTGATGCATCCAGGTACAGTTCCGCCCTTTTTGTTCTATTGCCTGGGACCTTTGTATAGGTAACATTATTAATCGGTCGTTGGCATTTATTACACTTGAACTGGATGGATCATAAGAAATATGAATAATCTCGTACCTATGGGAATGATCACCCGTGGGTAGCAGCTGGGTAGCAGTAATGTCACGTATGCGTGAACGCGTTGATCTGTGCCAGATAAAGGGTAATTTCATGGACGTTAATAGGTTTACCATGGGTAATTTCAATGATGCATCCAGGCTCGGATGAAGAAGTTGTTTCGTTCCCAATCAAACCCTGATTTCTGCGCGCCCTTTTCGCGCGTTCATACCACATTGATTTACCCATCGTTAACAAAGGCGTCAACACGTTTACCCTGAGCAGTTTCAATTATGCATCCAGGCCCTGAACGACAAATATGTTTGTGGGAGTTCCTAGTGCTCCTTTCCCACATGACCACATCATATGGTCGATCGATAATGAGAATATTGGTGTCAGAGGAATGTGCGGATGCGCAGACAGTCAGAGTGTCGTGGCACAGAGGGTGCGGCGCATACGAGCGGGTCCAGATCACTGGAATATAACACACGTGTGTGCCCATAACAAATATGTAATGTTATAGTGGACCACCATCAACAGTACTAGTCTAGGATTTTTACTATTGCCATGTTATTTTTTTCATTTTTCTGCTTCAGTGTTCTGAACTTATAACTAATCCTGAGAATCTATAACTTTTTACTCTAATACTATTTTCAAAATTATTGTGTGGAAATTTCCTGGTCTGGGGAACATCCCACTTCCTAACCCCTTTCACGACCAACAAAGACCGTTGAGAAGCAGTGCAAAATTTACTCCCCCCCCCCTCCAACCTATCCTGGCTCCTTTCTTACCTTCTCTCTACCTACGACGTCTAGGGTGCAGAAAATCGCTTATATCCGTTCCAAAGGGTGAAAAATTCCTGTACACACTCCTGGAGAGACTGGCTAACACTTCTTTTCTCTCTCGTAATCATTTTTACTCTTCTTCTGCCTCAACTTTCCGAGCATTCGCTTAGTGAGGAACTAGAAGTTCTGAGGCTCCTTTCTAGCTTTCTTCTGCCTCTAGTCCTCCTATGAGCACGCATTGGAACAGAAGATGTTCAAGAGCTCCAGAAAAACCGCAGCGCGCGCGGATTTCTTAGCTACGAAAGCGATACTTCCGTGCTACTGGACAATGGCAAGAAACGCTGCGCAGCGGTTTTTCTCTTCCACGAAACACACGCGTAGCTGTCCGGAATAATTCAATCATAATTGCGTCCTGTTCCATTATCAACATTGTGAGTTCGGCTACGGAACCAGTAGCGGCCGCCGGCCGACCGGCCGGTGCGGCTGCTCGCCTCGCCACACGCCATTCCACAACCGCACTTTACGCGCGCGCGCGACAAACTCACGCCAATTACTGTGTAATTGACGTTGTTTGTTTGTTTTTCCCGTAGTAACGTTTTGCTTTGGCCACTTTCTAGTGTTCCCCGTCTGGAAGCTTCTGGATTTCTTCATTCTTGACGTAGTGTAACCAAAGTATTGCCAGTTTGTGAGTAAATTACCAATGGAAGAAGTTTACCATTAACTCCAAGGATGAGTCGTCAAGGAATTTAAGGGTGGAATTTTCAAGCAGCTTCCTTGGAGTAAGGCGAATCCAATCCAGGGTCAGACTCATTTTTCTCCATTGAAGAAATTATATACACAGTGAGCATCGGTATAAGTGCGCTTTTCGCAGATTGAGGACACACGCGCCGCAGCCGCGCCGCTCACACTGGAATTGCTGTGGTAATAGCAGACCATAGAATTTCTTGATAGTTTCTCCTTTTATTTGATGTAAATTATCGAGAAACTGTCGAGAAACTAACTGGACCAACCACTAACTGTCGAGAAAACCATATAACTGCCATCACGTCAACGTTTCCAGCGCGAGCGTCGCGGTCGCGCCGCGTACTTCCTGAGTCTGCGAAAAACGCACTTTTATCGACGTTCATTATACTTGAATTTATGCGTGTGAGCTAGTGGTCCGAAGATTCTTCTATCTTTCCTGAAATAGTTACTTCCTCTATGCGATTTTTTACCAATGAATTTCAATTTTTCCTTGATTTTAGAACTTTATTTCTCCACACCCGTAGTGTAGGATATTTGTTCACGGATGATTTGAACGAAATCATTGCATTTCTCGCATGTTAATGGACTAATTTGTAGCAGGACTCCCGGATCCGGTATCTGGTCCCGATCCTTTCAAATTTCATTGCTCTTATTCGGTAATCCTTGTTCGTTATCCATTGCTTGTTATCGTTATCCCACCGTATTCTTGTAATCTGTTCTATTCTGGACCCGTTTCCAATATAGTTCGTCCAGCCGGATGGACGCGCTCTAGCGGATATGTTGAAGTGGGTGGGACCCTCTGCTATCCAATAAAAACTTATCCGTAGATATGTGAATCCATTCGTTTATCTTTATCCGGACGATGTCCACTGAATAGCGATCTAAAACATGTTAAATTAGTGTTGTCTCTCGCCAGTACACAGCAACTAATCCAGGAAATGAACACGTGGATGGGTAATTTATACTGGATAAAGATCATTGGGAACGGGCACATACCCGCTGTGTTTTCCCCCTTACGGTTAAATATACTGGATAGGGGCCATGGTCCCGAATAGACTTACCTCCATTCCACACCAATAATCTTTAGCAGCCTCTCACCATGTTGTGGTTTTGGATTTTGCATGTATTCAATGGATTTATTCAAAATTGCTCGAATATTCGAAGTCATCAAAAGAGAAATTTAGGGTGTGTATCATAGTGAGAAAAAGGGGCGTGGCCAGGCGACTCTGATTGGCGTATTCGGGCCGTCCGCCACGCCCATTTGTTTGAACTCGAACGGCGTCAGTCCCATGACACATTGTCTATTTGTGTTTAGCGCCGTATGCACCGTACAATTCAAACAGGTGGGTGTGACGAGCGGCTTGAAAGCGCCAATCAGAGTCGTCCGGTTACACCCCCTTTTCCCTCACTATGACAAACACCCGAAATTTATAGAGATTTTCTGTCTTAGTTGCCTCAAAAATGTAATTTCCCTCATAATGATAAGGGCTGGCGACGAGAGCTACATATTCATGGGAACACCAGATATGGCTGGTGTATTGAACAAACAAATAAACATATCAACAAATAAACAAATAATTCGCTCAAATATCTGAACCTTCAGTTACCTCTTTTACAGATGCAAACTCCTCCTATAGAATAGGATTAGAACTGAGTGACGCTTATGTGAGCTAAATTTATCCCTTCTTGTTTGGATGCTTGCGAGCACTAATGAAGTGCCCTAATCAACGCTGCACAGCAGGAAGCTACTCAAATGCCAAGCGCATTTCTCCGCTGATCGAAAAACATGCGCTATGATTTTGTGCCACACCCTATTCCCCAACAATTACATAGTTTTTACTACATAGTTTTTGCCTCTCACCTTATAATGCACTTTAGCAGCTCTTTGGCTATTTTTGGGCATTGAGTGGAGCATGAGTGGTGCTGAGCAGAGAACGCGAGATGATTCATATCTACATAGGTGCTATTTTGGTTTCTTAAATTGTCCCTGTCTTGACATGCTTTAAAATTCGATAAGGCTAAAAAAACAGTTCAAATTGGTCTGACATTTTAGCTCTGTCGTTGGAAGCACATAATGGTTCATTTTTCAAGGGACTTTGCATTACTTCCGTAATGACATTCATTTCTAGCTCCTTTATTCGAATTTTGAGAGAAAAAAGCCTATTTCCGGAAAATTTTCGAAAAATCCTCATAGAAGTTCCGCATAGGAGCAGTCGAGCTCTAATTTCAGCATTTACTTCGCAAAATGAGCATATTGTCCTTTCAGTATGAGAAGAGAACTCAAAAGAGTTCAGTCGGAATGAGTGACCTCATCGCCGAGGTGTGAGGGTGTTTTCCTCTCATTGTATTAGCTGCGTGCAAATGTTCCGGGGCAGTTGCACCTAATTTTTTGAAACATCATAACTCTGCTCTTTGTTAACGATTTTCTTCGAATCAAAAAGCGCTGGCATCCCTGTAATGTTGCCAACGGGTACATAAAAATTTTTTTCCAGAAGCCTGAAATTTGACAAGTTTATACTCGGAAAACCAGCACATATCGTTTTCAAGTAGGGTCTGTTCATCGAAAGTTTTTCAATGGGTGTGAAGTCGTAGAAGCGTTAAAAGAGAATATTCAGTTGAAGACTGATCCAGAGAGTAACACAGGATAGGTTGAAATTTTGAACCGTGAAATTTTTTTAGGTTAGCTGAACCCTGAGACCGAATGCGTCATTGAGAAAATGGGTAACCTCACACCCATGGGTAGGTTACTAGTGGATAGCAGGACCTGGATGCGACATTGAGATTACCATGGTAAATGCTTCGACGCCTGTGCTAACAATGGGTATATTTGTGTGGTGTTCACGTTTACCCTGGGTAATCTCAATGGTGCATGCGACCCCAGTTGTGCATGGATAGCGTCGTATGGGTAAACATGTTGATGGGTGAGGTAAGGGTAGGTCTGTGTTCGTCAATCCATCAGTCATGAGAAATAAGGAATATGTGAGCGTCGATGGCGTTGGCCTTTGCGCGGCCTCAAAAAGCACGCGACGCGACCGCACTGCTCGAGCAGGAATCAGCTCCGGGGTAACAAACCTTAGGGCTTTCTTGATAGCTAGTTAGTTCTCTTATTAGTTAACATTACATGCGATGAACAACTATTAAGAAAACCCAGATTCGTCAGTGCGGCGACGATTCCATTGTGAGCGGCGCGGTCGCGTCGCGTGCCTTTCGAGGCCGCGGAAAGGCCAGCGCCATCGACGCTCTTTTAAGTTTATTACGGGAAAGATATGTACATGTATGCGTTGCCTGTCACTAAAGTATACATATTAGGGTAGCTCTACGGTTTTTCTCCTAGGAAAAGAATTTTTCTCCCACTGTTGAAGATTTTGCAACTAAAACAAAATGATGCTAGTATACAGTGAATAAGTAATGCTATGATGACCGAAAAACTCTATAGGCACAACGGATGGCTGAAGGCTGACTCAGCCAATGAAACAACGGCTATTGTACTGTTACTCAGTGGATGAATACCACGATGACATTCCTTGGTATTGTAACCAGCGCTAAGCAGTTTTTTTTTCTTTGGTTTTTGCACTGCAATGTATAAATAGCACATATTTCTGGATCACCACTTATTCCTGACTTCTTCATGTAGTGCCTTCCAATAAATGGCGATTAATTTGACGAATTTTTCTGAAAAGCCCCCCCCCCCATTCCACTCGACAGTCCCCGTCGTGCCTCCACCCTCTCGCTAATTCAATAAAATCGCATGGGCACAGAGGGCAATTCTATTGTTCCTACATTTGTAATAACTTCCCCGTATCCCCAGCAACGGAGCCCGCAGATAATGTGAATGAAATAATAAACCACACGCACGCCCAACAGCACTCACAGCGAAAACCTCTTGGCAAAAACCGTGGAAGGAATTCAATCCAGGAAGCTCGGATGATGGCGCTTGACCACTACTGTGGTAAATTGGAGGGTTATTCTGAAGTACGTGGAGAATTCTTACGTGTTAACCACATGGTCTCTCAAAAACCGAGGATTAGCCAGCATTGAGCCTGATTTCACACGCATGCGTCTCGCTTGCGTTTGACATGCGTCAAGCCTGCGATGCCTATATTTCTATGCATCCAGTAAGAACTGTCCTATTCAAATTCCACTGAAACATTTCGAATTATCATAAGACTTGAGGCTATGATCTATGATCCAGGCTCCAGATCCGACACTCATGTACATATTTCTGGATCGATCAGCTCCATCCGGGTACACGTATTTCGTTCACTGCTTTTGCTGACCTGCCAAAGTCCGTCCAGGCCATGCATCCATCTGAACCTGCACTTGGGCATGGTTTTTTTTTGTCGCCGAGGAACCGGTTCTGAGTTCTTAGGAGGCTAGCAGGGAAATGACAGAAATTCCTGGTGTTCCAAGATGGCGAAGATCGGATCAAGCGAAAGTTTTTGAGCTGTCTCTAGTGCATGGCTCTAGTCATCGGCAGATCCGTCTCAGGTTTCTTCTCATCCTTAGCTTTGAAAGTGTACATGGGTCTTTCAGATTTCTCATTGGCTATTTGATAGAGTAGTGACCGAATAAAAATCGAATAAATTTGATCGATTTTTTCAGCAATTCGAAGGTCCATCTGAAAAAATCGAATATTCTGAAAACGCAAGGCTTTACAGCCCTTACTTTCCTCAATCCAAGAGTTTAGGTCTCTCCTTTCCCTAAACATTTCCATTTTCTGCTTATTCGAAATCGAATATCCGAATATAGCATGCATTCGATACATTATTTGATGAACATACTACTATGTAGGTTATTTAGCTACATTATTCACATATTCACTTGCTGATTTCAGTTATTCGACTACATGAGGAAACAACCTATAGGCCCGATCAGGTCGTTGGTATTCAGTTTGATCTATTCATCGATTTCCGAACCGACTCAAGTATTTGAATACTCCCAAGAGAAACCCCCATTGCTGTTCTTGTATTTCCTCCAAGATCTCTTGCTCTTTTTTATATCGAACATTCAAATTTTTTACTCATTCGAGATCGAGTATTCGAACTCAAATATTTACTGTATACAATATCTAACGTTCTATTCGTTGGTAAGTATGAAGTAAACTATAGTATTTTTTGAGGAATTCATCGGAAAAAAGTAGTCTGGGAGTTGGAATAACGTTTGAAATAATAAAAAAAATTCTGAGGAACTCAATAGCACAGTTTTTGTCATGTTTCCGGGGATCATATTCGCTAACATTTTTTTTTGAATCTATCTGTATTATTTATGTACTACCATCACATATTTGTTATTATTCTACATATTATTCATATTTTACTACACTATAATTTTAACGATTCCTACATTTGTTGTGCCTCTTTTCTTCGTTTCTCGTCTGCATTCCTGAAACTCGTACAATCTCTGTCATTTTTTTCTCCTTTTTCGCCTGGTACCTACCTTCCTAGAACGATTCATAGCATCTGTCTTTTCACGCCTGCCATGCGAGGATCCCTTCATGGCGTGAAATGACAAATAAGGAAAAAATAAGGGGTCATTCCTGCATTTCGAAGACGCAACTGGGAGAAGTTTCCCGGTTCATTCCTAATAAACGGGAAATTCTCATGAAAATCTGGAATAATTCTCGAGAAAACTCCCTCCTTCCATGCTCCTTACGTACATTTATTCCATACGCAGTGTACAATAGCAGATGCATTTTCTTGTTTTATTAGCATTCTTCATGACAGTCATTTTTAATGCGCTACCCATCCGGATGCTGGAATTGTAGCCATTCATTATATCGTGACGCACGGCATGGAAATGGAATAGGAAACCGGATTTATGGTATGGGATCACGTCCTACGCTTTCTGAAAAACTGTTGTACTGTGTGGCAATTCAGCAGCAGCCATGGGTTGTAAAAACACAGGCATAATTGTTGGCAAAGGCACAACTATACTGTGGAGAGAATGGGAGATATTCCAAGGATTCTGTCGTTACCTGTGATTTGCGGAAAATGGGCAAAGAACTGAAAAAAGCCTTTATTTCTTCTCTTTGAATAGCATGTTACCCTTGAAATCAAGGAGAAGTAGCTGAACTGACGGACATCCACAGCCAAAAACTGATCTATCAACCACTTCTCTCCCTCTAAGAAACGTTTTTTTCAATGCTTATCCCCCACTTCTTGCAGTTCTTCCTTGTGCAAGAATCCAGAGTGCTCTTCCGAGGTTTTGGAGATTTTAAAGAACACTCAGCTAAGCTCCCCACAACATTAAACATTTATGTGCTTGTTGTTATGTTTCTATGTAGCCAGGGCATTTTTATGGCCTTATAGCTCATATAGTACAAAATATGAGGACAACATTCATATTTAGGAGTCTACTCGTAGTAAATGCCGGTCCCTTGAGCCTTGTAAAGGGCGTAGTCCTCACAGTCCACACGCAAATAAGTGAAAGCAGCAGTGTTCAGAATAACAAGGTGTTCTTTTATGATCAAAGAGATAAGGAAGAATTCTCCTTACATAGATTTTTCTAACCTGCGAGCTCTTCAATCAAATAGCTATTGTGATTTAAAAAAGTAGAGGCAAAAACTTGTTAAAAATGCAGTGAAAAACACAAGGAGCTCTTTCCAAGAATTTCCTTACCGAGTTTCCTCGGCCGAATCCTCTCCAGGAAATTTCCGAAAAGCCTCGCAATAAAGGAGTATGACCTTCGTCACAATATGTTTGTGCTTGATCATAATGTTTCTCTCACTTTATGAGATCGCTTCGAAATGAGTTAGGGTTCAGCATTTTTCTCTGGCCTTTCCCGTACCCGTATGCATAAGATTACTCAAGGTAACCGTGCTAATACCACTATCTATCTATTCATTCATTCATTCATTCATTCATTCATTCATTCATTCACTCATTCATTCATTCATTCATTCATTCATTCATTCATTCATTCATTCATTCATTCGTTCGTTCGTTCGTTCATTCATTCATTCATTCATTCATTCATTCATTCATTCATTCATTCATTCTTTCTTTCTTTCTTTCCAGCACTCATTCATTCATTCATTCACTCGTTCATTCATCCATTCATTCATTCATTCATTAGTTCATTCATTCACTCATTCATTCATTCATTCATTCATTCATTCATTCATTCACTCATTCATTCATTCACTCGTTCATTCATTCATTCATTCACTCGTTCATTCATTCACTCGTTCATTCATTCATTCATTCATTCATTCATTCATTCATTCATTCATTCATTCACTTGTTCATTCCGTGTGCATAAGATTACTCAAGGTAACCGTGTTAATACCACGCAGATTTACCCATTTTTAGCACTAACACTTTTGCCCTGGGTAACCTCAGTGATGTATGACGCCCCAATGCCCACGTCGTTCCATTTCATAGATGGTTTCACGTCTCGTTTTATTTCTGTTCCATTTTCCCGACATTCGAGAGACAGGGGACATCTTTGGAAAAAAGAAGAAGAAAGATTGATGTATTGTGTCATGTAGAATTATTAAACTCACCGGAAATGACCTTATTTTACCTAATTTTCTTTTAAGGGCTGGGAAAATTACGCAACGATTTTCATTTCAGACGCTTTGAGGATTTGTTCACGTTTTGTTTTATTCTATTTATTTCCATTTTTCTTCTTCTAGCTGTAATGTTTCTGACAGTAGCACAGTTAGTATACTGCCGACTTCCCCCTTCTATTCCCTAATTTTATACTAACATATCCATAATGTTACATGTCGTTGCTCCATTTCATTTTCTCATTTTTTTATTTTCTTCCTGAAAATTCTATGGAGTGGAGTGACTCTGAGATGGAAACCTGGATTCATAGAGATTTCTTCCATTTCTCTACTTTTCCGGTTTTTGACGTTTAATTAGGATTCTATCGAAGATTCTCCATTTTCTATCCTATCACCCCCTAATCTCTCGATTTCGTCCGGATTTCCACCTGGAAAATTTATCCGCATCCTTGTGAACAATGTCCAGAAAAAAAGCTCTGGATGCCCGGAAACACCCATTTCCGAGGCATGCCCTATTTGTCCACCTATTTCCTGGCAATTGTACTTATCGCCGAGTGAAAAATGCCGGCAGACCCCATTTCGCGGACGACCTCTCCAACGACCGTACAGAGTAGTGCACGAGAGCACCGGCTGTCCCCACCACAGCCTATTTCCTGCCTATGTTGGCCATTTTGCCGGCGCCTTCACCTCATCATAACGTCGTTGTGACTCAGCCTCATTCCCGTTGATGATGCTGTTCCAGCTATTCGTACGTCAATAAACGTTCCCATGAGTTAATTTATAATTTAGACGCGGCTCGTCAATGCTGATCGAGAGTGCTACGAGGCGGAAGTTGCCGACGATGATAGCGAGGACCTTCGGAGATACTCCGAAGACGACGTGATGAGGCGGCGTTTAATGGGCTCGCGGCGATCTGCGGCCTTTACTAGAAGTGGTTTTCAACTGACGCGATCAAGGGTCACTTCTTAATATCAGACCACTTGCCTCGCTGGGATATCTGAGAGAACTACTTCCGGAAATGAATTTCTGGAGAAAAATTCGCTAGGATTTCGCTTGATACGTCTCTCTACCATTTCTCTTTTTCTAGATCTGATTTCTCTCTGCTCGGATCATGCTATGGTTAGAATCGCTACGCTGAAAGTGTTCTAGAATCTCAAAGATCTTAGCACGAGCTGTGTGCCTTTTTTCTTCCTTTTTTTTCTTTCTCTTCACAACTTCAATTATTTCATGTCTGTAAACAGACAGGGTTTTTGCAAAGTTTTATCTTATTTAAAAGGGTTTCATTTTGTTGACTTCATACACAGGCTTCCTTGTGTATAAAATTATCGTACTCCAAATTTCGTTCCTTTTTTCCCTTTCCCTCTGTCTTTCCTCCACCGTTTTTCCTTCCTTCACTCATTCCCCTCGTCTTCCTTAATTTTGCTTCTTTTCTTGCTGTTTCTTTGCTTCTTCATATCTTTTTCTCTGTTTTTTGTGACGCCTTTTTCCCTTAGTCGCTCTCCTTTTTATCTTCCACTCTTTTCTTCCTTACTTCTCTAATCTCCTATACTCCTATACCTCCTGATTCCTTCCAACTTTTCATTATTCTTCCAGGTCTCTCATGTGAACCCGTTTATTTTTTTTCGCTTCGAAATGTTATTAATCAATTAATTCATCTATTCATCTTTCATTTCATTCATTCATTCATTCATTCATTCATTCATTCATTCATTCATTCATTCATTCATTCACTCATTCATTCATTCCACTTCATTCATTCATTCATTCATTCATTCATTCATTCATTCATTCATTCCACTTCATTCATTCCACTTCATTCATTCATTCATTCATCCCTTCATCCATTCCATCGTTCATTATTCTCTCTTTCCTTGTTTCTTTCCTTCAGTCATTTTCTTTTTTTCTTTTCTTTTCAGCCTTTTTTTCTTCCTTCAAGTTAATTGTGGAATCCTCGGTTAACTACTTTCATTTTGCAGAAACTGTCTCTCCCTCTCTTTCTCTGTATTTTCCTTCAATTTTCCATGTCTCCTAAACCTCTACTTTCCTTAACTACCATCAGCACATTAACATTCTATCTGCCAGTATCTGCATTTCATCTCCTCGCTCCTTCACTTTCTTTTCTTTCTTTTTCTCCTCTCCCTCCCTTTCCACTGTTTGTGCTAGACATTCCTTTATTCGTTGTATTGCTGCGGTCCTTCTTTTCGCTTACCCTTTTCCTTTCAATAGAATCCTTTTGTGGGCAGTTTCAAAGCGAAGAGGGCAAATTATTCGATGAGATGGGCTTTTGCTCGAGTAGCACTTCTAAGGGTACTCTTCGCCACTCATCTATAATTTGTTCCCCATTGGTTAGTTTCTGGGAACTTTCTGAAGACGTCCATTCTTTGTCGGATCGGTGTGTCTGGAAGCGGAAGTCCCTCTGCTATTTCCACGAGGATCTGAGATCGCGTGCTTCAGAGCGACGTCGTTCAGCTCCCCTTAATTCGTTGGGATTAGGCCTTCAAGGCAAATGAATGTCCAACTTCCTGGTAAATACGGCAGAACACGTATTTCATTAATAATCTATGGAAACATACTGAATATTTGATAGAGTGTCAAATATTGCGGCTTGCACAGCACTTCCCCATTCAGCTCACGACGTTCTAGCTCGCTCGGCAGCAATACTTCCTATATACGAGTTAATGTGATTTACGGATAGACGTCAGAGGAGTGCGACTCGACAAGTGCTCAGTTCCTGGAAGTGTTAGAGCTTTGAGTTTTTGCCGTGACCAAGAAATCGACCCTCAATGAACGCTGGTCTTTTTTCTATGATCTTGGAACCACAAATGAGATGCTGGGATCCCTGAGTAAGATCTGGTATATACATACCTTATCTACTTTGATATTTTTGTTACCTTCCTGTCATCCTTGGTGATGCAACGGACAATTAAGGAAGTGTGATATCAGCCCCTTCACAAAGGTTTTCTCACAATATTTTAGCGCTCTTGATTTTTTTTTCAAATCGAGGGTCTGAAATCTTCTTTATCTCTGATTTCTTTTATGAAATTTCTTCTTTGATATTACCATATGGGAAGAATCTCTAGTGGCTGCTGATCACAATGTATGCGTGATTATATGCAAAATTGCCAAAAAAGCCCGTTTCAGAACTCTTATTCTTGTGGAGCGTGTGGGCGGGCCAGGATGGGATTGCAGGGTTTCCGCATAATGTGCTGCCTTGCTTGTTAGGCATGGAGCGCAGTTTCTATTCGTTTAGGGAGTGGATGATGAACTGTCACGAATGGTACGAAAGTATTCAGAAGATGCATTCCCATAGCTCGTCCCTCCTTATTGTGCCGGACGATAGCAGTAAAACCGTAGGCATAAAAAAGGGGGATCAAATGACATGAACAGAACAGCTGAGCAGGAAAGGCACAAGAAAAAAGTTTCAAGCAGCTGAACCTTACGAATAGTGAAATAGATCTGTAGCGAGTGAGCTGCACCTATAATTTTGACATACTCTTTTTTTTTAACTAAACCTCGCGAGCCTATTTTGTTTCTTCAACTTATACATACCTAAAAACTTGTTCACATGATCTATTTTGTAAGCAAACGAATGCGCAGATATGTGCATTGGATAAGTCACTCGAGATTTGCAGTAAAAGCGTTTGATACTATGTTCTAGGTGTATTTTCTGATTTTGTTTACAACCTCACAGGAGAAGGTAAGTAGGACGTTGAACCTCCTAAAGTTCTTCCCATTGCATTAGGTTTGTCTAGACAAGGATGAAGCGAACAATTTGGTCTAACCTTTTTCTTGATATAAGAACGTTCGCACCTTATCATTTCACGTCTATCCTCCTTGACTCCTTAGACAATTTGTCTTTGTACAAGTACAAATACAATCAGTTCCCTAACATAACCTGCAAATTATACCCCTCACACCTCTCAATTAAATTGTTTCTTTTCATCAGCGAATATTAACTGGCTGGAATTCAGGAACATTTCTGGAGTCACTTTCACTCAAACCCTTTGAAAGCGGTTCTACTGGTATAAATTTTCACCTACTCAGGTACATAAACAGCCGCGTTTCGCACGTGTCCATTTTGGATTGTGCTAGCGTTGTTTGTTGAAACCTTATAATTAATTCTTTCACTTCTGAATCAACCTCTTTGATCAAATTCTATATCCATTCACACGTTTAACTGCTTCTTTGAACAACATTAATCATCAAAAATGATGTTTAATGAATTTCTTTACCTGCCATCTTCCATCCAGAAAAATAATATAAAATCCAGAAAAAAATAGTGGATAGACGTGCCTCTCTGAGAAACTCGTTCTTCCCTGAAAACCTATGACTCGAATGTTGTTTATCCTTGAGCACTTCCGTGTTGCTTCCTCGCCTACGCATCGACTCCCTAATGGCCCTCGGGGATGTCCCATTCTCATTAAAAACAACGAACTTTTACTAAAAAAAAACTAATACTCTGGTGATCCTACAAACTTTGAATTATAAAAACAAAGGGCGAAAACAAGAAAAATCTTTAAAAAACACGCTTCATGCCAAAAAAAAAACGATTATATAATAAAACGGGGAAAGTAACACTTTCCTTTCGATTTATCCCTTTTCCTAGAAGACCGGGCAGTTTTTCCGCTGGCAAGCGTATAACTCTAGCGAGTTATACAACCACCACCTATGCTGACCTTCATTCTTTGGTCGCTCTTTCCACAGCGCTTCGATATTCTTCGGCAGTTCGTAAACATGAGGTCACGTAGCTTCAATTGCCTGTATGACTTTTGACCCGCACAAATTGCTCCGACAATTCTATGAGGAAACTGTAGGCGTATCAGCTAGAAAAGTTCACGGCGATCATGTAGGTAGTGTTGGGTGAGAACGTCTCCGTAGATTCATTCTCTGAAGGACGATAGTTTTCCAGGTTCACGGATAATCTGGATGGTTACTAAATCTTGAATTTACTGTTTATTATTTATTTGTTTTTTTTAGTGAATGTAAGCTAACGTGCGCCGAAGAAGTTCAGCAGAAAGAGGAACCAAAAAAATTAAAGCATCGCTTGAAATTTCACTTTTTTTTACTTTTCTCTTACTTCAACTTTACTCACCTACATTTTCCTACATTACCTGAAATTCCTTGACCCTAGGTTACGTTTTCCTGAAACTTGTACCATGGCTATGTTACCCTAGTTAAGGGTAACGTAACCATGGTAAAAGTTTCCTGAAAAAATAACTTCCCACAAGTCTTTACTAACAAACGTATAACAGGAAAATGTTCTTAAGTCTAAAGCTAGAGAAGAAGAGTTAAACCATGGGCCACATGCATTATGTAGATTATCCAAGGTAAACGTGCTAACATCTCAGAAATTTACCCATCGTTAACATCGGCATCAGCATGTTCACCCTGGGTAATCTCTATAATGCGTCCAGGTTAAAGGTAACAGAAAAATATAGAAAGAAAAGTATTTGGGAATAATATGAAGGAAGAATAAACGTACTAAATGAGCAGAGCAAAAAAAAAGAAAACCTGGCCGGCTTTTCTTGGATGCATCATCGAGGTTACCCAGGGTAAGTGTGTGTTGACCGTGTTGACGCCTGTGTTAACAGGGAGTAAATTTGAGTGAATACCAGCACGTTTAGCTTGGATAATCTCCATGATGCGTTGTAACTCCCTGTGTCCTTGTAGGGTTGGGTAATCCTTTGGGTGTAATTACCCATGGGTAGGAACTGCGTGTACTCAACGAGCCGCATGCATCAGGGTGATTACGAAGGGTAAGTGTGTTAGCGCCACACATGTTTACTCATCGTTAGCACGAGCGTCACCACGTTTTCCCTGGGTAATCTCAGTGCTGAGCCCAGGCGCAGGAAACGTCACGTATGGGCAAGCGTATATTGGTGAGTGTCAGGTAAAAGGCAAATTTGGGTACGTTATCACATTCACCGTGAGTAATCTCAATGAGGCAGCCGTGCCCCATGGAGCTTTTCCTTGCATCCATGTCAATTCTGTAATTGGGATAAATTTTAGGGGAAAAACTAAGAAATAGTTGCGAAGGAGTAATGAAAACATTCTAGAAATGAGCTTTAAAAATTTTTTGACAAAGGAAATAAATTGACTGATAAAACTACAGGGTGGCGCATAATTGTTGTCGCATGGTAAAAAAAATCACACCGAATCGTATAAAAACATTCTCCAATGGCCTCTTCAGGAATAAATTACTGCCACCTGATGAAACAAAAGCCAGTAGTTTTGTGTCATGTTCCATATTCCAGGGCTGTGATCCACGCCAAGGGAGAAGACAGCCCCTGACGAGGTCGTCCAGAGATGTGTTTTCGTACTTTTTCTGTGCCCTCTTTTATAGGGGTACAATATTTATGCGCCAATCTGTTACTACGTAGATATTCTGTACTCTTGATACCCCTATAGAGCCTCCCCACAATGGGAAAAAAGGCCACGATGACTTTTTTCGCAGTGAATAGGCCTTTTTGCTCCCCAGCGCACTGCGGCCTTTTCTTCAAAAGCCGTTCGCTGTTGCCATATGGCGACGTGACGTGACGTGCCGAGCAAGTGCAGAAAGGCTTTTGTTGAACTTGACCACCTGTTAGCTGGGAGGACGTTGTTTTTTGAGTGTTGTACTTCTACTTATCGATTATTTAGTTCACCATAATTACGGTAATAAACAAACCTAGGTAATACAAGGGTGGCCATTAAATCCTGGAAATTTGTGCCAAAATGGACTTTTTGTTTCATTACTTCTAAATAGTGACATTTTCGTATCACTGACAATGACATCACTAGTTTTCAAGGGAGGCGGTCAAGACGTGCGCCGCGACGCGCCGCCTTTGCATGCTTCCGAAATCCAAGTTGGTCCTTCCAATTCAAGGTATTGAATGACATCTTTGGCCATCTCCTCATGTTTTGTCGGCTCCGATAGCATTCATCTGTCTCACTCGAGCTTAGAAGACTCGTCTTTTTCTCCCCAGCGCTGCTCGTACCCTTGGAAGCTGCAGCCGCGACGCGCACATAAATTGACCAATCACAGCCCTGCAGCGTACCACTTGTCACACAACCGGTTTTTAAGGCGTGTCAACTTGTTGTTTTGAATGAATAGGTAAATATATGAATGAATTGTAATGTTACTTGTTTATTTATTTATTTATTTATTTATTTATTTATTTATTTATTTATTTATTTATTTATTTATTTACTTACTTACTTATTTATTTAATCACAATGCTATACCCAGTCGTGTTCCCTTTTGAAGTTTTGATGTTCGAATTTTTTCGTCGCTACACCTTTTAATGTATTTCAATAAATAAATGAATAAATTAGTAAATAAATAAATTCAAAGCTGATTTGAATGAAACAATAATATGGTCCAGAAAGACCGCGGAATAAAGACAATTTACCCGGTGCGCTAACACTAAAAGGGTTCGAAAACCATTTTGGGTTCAAAAAAAAAACCTAACAGTATTGAAGGGTTTGAATAAGCTATTCACCGTAATTTATTGCTCAAAGTGCGAGAACTAGAATTTCATCCGAAAAACTCTGTAATGGCGTTTTTATGCAGCCTTGGAAAAAAATGATCTCACATTTCTGAGTTACACTAATGGAATGGTGAATTTTTCCTGAACTTTTTCTTGCACATAGCGGCCATGGAGTGCTTCAGGATCGTGGTGCAAAAAAACTAAGAGAAAAAAAAACAGGAGAAAAAGTTGTTGCTCGTTCAGTAGCGCCATTCATTCCTGTGAGTTGAATCGCTATAGGCTAAGTCCTCGAATCAAATTTTAATTCTCAATTATTCCGAGAAAAAAGAAGAAAAAGTAAAAAAAAAGGAGTTGTTTGGAAAACTACCAAATGAGAAAATCTGATTATTTTGAAAAAAAAAACGGAGAAGGATAGCAATGTCAAAACTCTGGTAATGCTTCATGTTGATATGAACAATGCTGAAGTGCGATTATCGATTTTGAGCGGGAAATCGTTAGCGTCGCGGCTGCGCAATCAATACGTAGCAAAATCGATGTCGCGCAAGCGACGGCCTTTTGCCATTTTTTCTAGAGCATGTTCCTTCAGCTATACGATGAGACTGACTCTTGAGAATTGCCTATAAGAAGGTTTCCACATTTCTTCACTAACATATCATCAAAGTCCAAAAAGCTAATATTCATGCCGGAGTGTAGCGAATGGCCTGCACTTGTTCTACCAGACGAGACGTTATAAACCGACTGACACGAATCCTACTTCTATTAGTCATAAGCTACCCTTTACGGGCACCTAATACCCAGCCTTATCCTTGGTCAATCGCGACAGGAGGCATTCTTCCCTAGCAATAAACGCTGAGAGTGAATCCAACTGCTCAGCCGAAGAGGTTCTATCAATATTCTATCAGTAACCCTACACTGTACAGGACAATTAGTTCATTCAGAATAATTTGATGAAAGACCGCTGCGTTTAATAGGGGTCACACCTCAAGTTACACCTCTTCTGATGAAGGTTTTCCGATTCTGTCGGCTCTGAAGATCCTTCAGGAAGGTTGCCTGGATAGAATTATGTGAACGGGTGTTTTGCAATGTATCCTATCTTGGTCATATAGCCTGCTGTTGGCATCTAGCTCGCAACCAAGAGCTGCAGTCAATTTGCAATAGAAAGTTCATAGATACGTTATTTATCGAAAAACAATTACATCATGTTAAAATTCAATACTTATTTATCGAAAAACAATTACATCATGTTAAAATTCAATACAAACACCTTTAGAACCAAGGATTTTGCGAATGAAATATTCTGATTAGTGTAGCATGACATGTAATTATGAAAAAAGTCGCTACATTGCTTTTAAGGCACTTATTGAGGTAGTTAAGCATCAACAACACTATGAACAATTTAGTAGGTACAGTCCTTGTCGAAAAGTTAGACGGAATGCGCGTGCGGTTCGGTGTCGCTACGACCCCGCCGTGGCGCGGCTCCCACTCGATACGATCCGCCTCGCAAGGCATTTTTGTCGTGTTTTCCGTTAAAAAAATCGTTCTCTCGTGTTTCTTCCTTGCAGTTCCCGCTTCCTATCCATTTCTTTACACTTTTAGGATAGTGCAGGATAGTGCACAGCAGTTTTCGTTCCCTTTTGAATTGGTTGTGTCTACTTTTGCAAAATATTCCATATTTTTTATTCCTTTTTATATTTTTCGCCCTAAATTGCTATTCTTCGCTTGTTTATAGTTGCATTTTGTTATCTGTCGCTGTTTCTTCGTTTATCGCTTAGTAGAAACAGCGACATGTGAGAGGCGAACGATGAACGCAACATCAAAACAACAGAATGGAACTTTAAACAGGCGAAGAACAGCAAAAAATAGCAAATTAGGGCAAAAAATATAGGAAGGAATAAAAAAATTGGAATATTTTGCAAAAGTAGACACAACCAATCCAAAGGGAACGAAAACTGCTGTGCACTATCCTAAAAATGTAAAGAAATGAGTAGAAGTGGAAGACTGTAAGGAAGGAACGCGAGAGAACGATTGCGCCTTGCGGGGCGGATCGTATCGATTGGGAGCCGCGCCGCGGCGGGTCGTAGCGACACCGAACCGCACGCGCATTTCGTCTAACTTTTCGACAAGGACTGTATAGATGACGGCATCTTGAATTGATACGCACATTCAGCCTTGTATCATAGTGTTCCTAATTTCATATTATACTATACAAAATATGGTCGGATATACAGTAGCCTTCAATAAGATATGATCAGCAGCAATAGAGCGTTAGTTCTCTGTTACGGTTCACCTCTAGATGAGTTCTGTCGAAGGCACTGGGGACTCCAAACAGTCGTAGACAAGCGGTGGGACCGGCGTTCTTGGGTAGGGACACCACAGCCGGCATGCAGAGCTCCAGTGTCCCTGCCCAAGAACGCTGCGCCTCGGTCCCACACCTTGTCTACGGCCGTTTGGAGTTCACCGTATGTTGCGGAAAGAAGGAGTACATGTAACTTTATTAGTTTTTGTATAAGGCTCATACACGAGACGAAAACTGAACAGATAATAAAAATATGGAGACTTAATATAACCTTAGAATTGATCACTTGAACTAATCCCAGGCCCATGATTTATTCCACGCTTAGGGAAAAATACAGCCAAAAAGGCATCACACACATCTATGGTCTTTACAGATTAGATTCTTTCCTGTCCCGTTCCCTTTCCTGTTAATGCTATGTAATCGAACTCCACACAATGTAGATAAATAACATGTAGCTCTCAATAGCTCTCAGATTAAAATGCTATTTCCGAGAGAACCCCCTGAGCGAGGATAAACACTCATTCAAACATGGCATTTAGCTGAAGGCATGTGAAACGCATCAAAATACATTTCTTAACGGAAAAAACTGGGTGAAAACATGTTGTCGAAAGGAGCTAAGCACTTGCAAACACAATTTTCTCGTTGTTTCGCTGTTGAAGTGTTTCATTCACCGACAAGAAGTTGAAAAATACATTAAATTTGAAGATAGGAAGAGAGAGTTGTCATCAAATTGTCTTTTGAGAAGCCTAACCACTTGCGGGTAATCATAGAAAGGTGTTACACCCTCGTGGAAATGCATCAATATGATGGAAAAATCTTAAAAGAAGGTCATTTCCTACCGTCAGTGTTTAATCCAGGTGACATCACACAGACCTGGGTAGCTTTCCTCACATTCCGTGCCAATCCATAGCCTTTCATGTCCGGAAGCATCGAGATTCTTGCTCAGTGGTGTTCGATGGAAACCTTGTTAATTCATGGGAATGTTTTATGTAATAACTGCATATAATCCTATGATAACATCACCAATAACGTAATAATAAGCTCCGTCTACCCTGATAACAATGTAAATGGCACGGAAGCAAGGAAGAATTCTAATAATAACCCGGAAGAAAAATTTCGGCCAGAACAGCTTTCAGGGTCTGGATGCATCTTTGAGATTACCCAGGGTAAACGTAGTGAAGCCTGTGGATAACATTGCTTAGTGTTAAAACCTTACCTTGGGTAATCGCAATGATACATGCGGTACCAGATTTTTTGCTTTTTTCATGGAATTTTGGAATGTGTGACGTCACAACATACGTACATATGGTTATGAAAATGTCACGAAAACAGTACTTTCCGCTTTTGGTAAAACTTTGACATTTGCAGGCTATTTTCCTAAGCTGGCTGTTGAAAATTCACTATGTTCTGTTTGAAACAGGTGATGGTTGAGTAATGGTTCCCGGCCTGGATGCATCATTGAGATTACCCTGGGTAAATGTCCAGGTGCCCCGGTTAATGATCGGAAATTTGGGTGGTGTTGGCATAGTTACCTTAGGCAATTCTAATAACCCGAAAGAAAGAGTCCGAATACAATAGCTTGCAAGGTCTGGATGCATCATTGAGATTATCCAGAATAAACGTATTGGCCCCGTGTTAACAATGGGTAGTTCTGTGTAGTTTTAACGCGTTTCTTTGGTTTATCTCAATTATATGCATACTACCCCAATTTTTTACACGGGTTTTTGGAGTCTAGCCCTGTGACGTCACCACATGCCTATGGTCACGGAAATTTCAAGGAAGTGGTATTTTTTCCTCGTTCAACGAGATTTTCACATTTTTTCACAGGTTCTTCCGTGTCCCGGGAAAGCTCCATATTCTGTATCAAAGGACAATAGTTAGATAGTGGTTAATGGCTAATGGGTTAATGGGATGCATCACTGGGATTACTAAGGGTAGACGTGATGATGACCCTGGTCAATATCAATAATGCATGTGGCTTCCCATGTACTGCCAGCATTTCTCACCTCAGGAAGGAAAAACGGGAAAGTACACTACTTCAAGTTCTCTATTTCTCCAATTTCTCTCGAGCTATCACTCTAGCACTTTATATAGGTCTGCTGAAGTACGGGTTGTGTAATGATATTATTTCCAGTGTTAGTGAATACAGCACCAGAGGACCGTTCAGTCCTTAGAATCAAGTACGTAACTGCATAGAGCAGATTAATCTTATTTGTTCGGCCCGAAGCTTACGAAAAAACTACGGTTGCTAGGTTCCGAGCGCTAAAAAACGCACTTTTCCAGAACAACCTCTGATTTGTGGGAAATTTGATGTTCTGTAGTTGAATGACTCAACTTTTTGCTGGGTTTACAGCAGTAAAATGCTCTGCAAATCCAATGCAGACGTAAGTAGTCACCAGGAGTTTCCAGAAATTCGTTCCGGCTGCTTAGCAAACACCTTAGATGCCATTTAACATTGTGCTTACCCATGGTAATCACGTTTACCTTCGTATTTTCCCTTTTTGAACAATAACAACTTTGAGGGTAAAAGTGGTTAGCATGGGTAAGCCCAATCGTGAATGTCACCTCTTGACGAGCCGGAGTCCGTCTGGTATACATACATTTCAATTGGAAGGCTAATTTTCGATGATTCTGTGATTGTTCCAATTTCGGAGGGATTCCGGGCGCGATCCCAGGCGCGTCGCGGTCGCACAAACGCTGCGGGACCTACTCGACCCCCTCTGGAGTATGCTCTTGCCACATTCTGGTCCCGCCACGATGGACCTTTTCGAGGACTGTAGCTCCCGAAGGTTACGAAATTCTATTGCTATGAGCTTGGTTTATTTTAGGCATGCCTGCCCTTTCCTTATTGATGTCACCTTCGCAAATTTTCTTAGGAATGCCTTGTTTCGATTCTGATGTCATCCTGAATCATTTTTCATCATGCTAAATATTCCATATTTGTTTTGAGCAGCACCTTATGCTCGTCATATTTTATGTGGGCAATGTTTTTGCATGGCTCGCCTTCATCAAGCAAATTGATTCTGAATCGGGAAAAAGATTATTTTTAGGCGTGTCACCCATGTCTAGGTGACGTGCACATCAAATACATACATAGTTTCCCTCCCAGATAGAATCTTGAGTACCTTAAACACTGAAGTTGTAATGTTATCCAGCGTAACATCAAAGCAGTGAAGTAAGATTCTCTTCTGATGAATTTGGGTAGGCCAAAAATACGGTAACAACACCAGTTTTTCTTTTGAAGAAAGGCGTTCTGCCTTGATGTCAATTTCAACTGAGAGGATGTTTCGGGAGGTTTTACCAGTACAGTGCTCCAGCGCTGAAGTTACTTCTAATTCAAGACTAAGGCCGTATTTTTGGCCCACCCTAGGATCCCTCAATGTCAATACGCTTTTTATAGCCATGTTGATATAACATGTCCCTCGGCCCGTTTAAAAATAATTTCTTCGCGCTATTCAAAACAGCTGTCATCGGTTGAGTAGAGCTTGTTTTCCTAATTGATGCTTATTCTGAACAGATGCTCTTTCGAACCTTCAAGTACTAAAATAGAATGGACAAACAGGAGAAGTAAGAATGAGGAAGGAAGAATAGAAGGAATGGGAAAACAAAAAAAAATATTAGTTAGCATATAGTGCAGGCAGAGAGTCAGATTCAGGACATAATTTCCAAGATGAGGGTTCGGGCCCCAAAAACGGAAAAAGGCCACGTAAACAAAAATCTTCGCTTTATTTATCCAATACACTAGTGATCCATGATTTGTGAGAATTTTTTTCGCCCTACGGTCTATCCGAACCCCCCCCCCCCCTCCTAAATCTCACTCATCTAGCCCGTTGAGGCCTTCTCATGAACTCCATCAAGGACAAAACTTTGCCAACCCTTGCTCTCGAGTATTCATCCAGACCTCGTTTTAGGCCCATACATTCACTACTATGACCTACACTTACTACAAACCTTTTCAGATCAAATTAAAAACAGCCTCCCTCACACCAAGTTTCCCGCATGTTCAAAATTCAAAATTCACCCATTGAGGTATATCCGGATTCAAAAATTCGATTTCGAACAAAATGAAATTTCGAATTTTCGGGAAAGTTTAACTTTTGAGGACTTGTAAAAAAAGTTACGGGCCTTTTGTTTCTTTTCAACAGTAGAATTTATTGGATCGGGTTCTAAATTGATAATTAAATCGGTTCGGGCATTAGATTTTGATTCGGTGCTACGTATGGTGCACGTCACCCAGCAAATCATCAGATTCATAGCGCATTTGAAGTTGACGCGCCAATCATCCTTATTTTCGAGACACAGTCAGCTAATTCTTTCTCATATAGTGAGGATCCTTATTTATGTAGCTCACCGTTGCAGCTTTCTTTGGAATGGCTAAAAAGGTTTTGTTGAAGACATTTTCAGCATACTAAAATGCATAATTGAATGAGTGAAGGAATTTCGCTGCACTTTCCATCTGGAAGAGCTGCAGAAAAAATGGGGAGTAGAGTGCAGAAAAATCATGTAATGGATTCCACCAGGGAACATGGGAGTGAAGATTTCAGAGAACGAGAGAACGCAAGAAATAGTGCCGTTTTCGGAGAGGCAAGCGAGAAACGCAGATTCTAGATACAAATATTCAACTATCGTAGTTTTGAAACGGACTATAGCACAGGCTTTAATATCAATACAATGCACAAGGCTAAAAACCTAATAGGTACGAGTACAGATCCACAATTTGGAGTTATAATAATCGCTGTCATTTAGCAGGAAGAAAGGAAAGAAAAAAATAACAGCAACTGCAAAAAAAATGTACACAGAAAAAGCGAAGTTCCCACATAAGCTACTAACAATAGGCTGGTCCGAAAGTCTTGTACCAAATTTCGCGCTTTTGTAAAAAAAATTCATATACAATTCGCGTACATCGATTAAAATTAAAATGAAATAAATACAATGGACACCAGACGCCCTTAGATAGGGGCGGGACTGCGGCGCGGGCACTCTAGCTGTCTGCTGCACCTCTCGAGGCAGCGGAAAATCACGACGTATCGATTTTCCTCCGTGTCTCTGCCCAGCAGAGCCGCTGCATCGGTGCAGCAGACAACCAGAGCGCCCGCGCCGCTTGTCTGCCACCGTTTAGACTGTAAATCATTCATATAAACTCATTCTTTCGTATAAATTGAAAATTATAAATAATCCATATTATTAATAATCATTCTTCGTGGATGGAGCCTAGTCTACCACTTTTTATAGTTTCATAGTTAGGGTGTGGTGCATTATATCTGAAAGAGGCGGCGTTGCTACGCCCCGCGATTGGTCAATTCACGCCACCGGCCAATCACAGAGTCCGATCCCACCAATTTTCCCGGGTGTAAAGCGCCACACCCGTTGAGAAGTAGTAGAAAATTCGGAAATTCTGGATCAAAAAGTAAATTTTGGTACCAGACTTTTGGGCCAATCCAACAAATTAAAGACAATGAATCAAAGGGTGAGCTGGTCGATGAGTTTTCATGGAACTCTGGACTTGTCCTCAACGTTTGTTCAGTGCACACGCTGCGTGATGGACGATGACATGATCCATAACATCCCCCCGCTCGTGTTGGTTCCAGGACACCAGCCCCGGTGGCTGTCGCTCGACTGGAAGGCAGTCAAGCGAGACGTCACCGCGGCCGACGGCCCGCGGCCCGCGGCGGCACCGACCGACCGCGCCATCCGTCCGTCGGCAGCTGGTCAGCTCTCCATGCCTGATGTGATTTATTAGAGCAACAGACGTTGTGTCTTGTCCGCGTCGTGATCGAATATGACGTGCTCGCCCAAGCATTCCCTAGGAAGAAGTGCTGCCCAGCGCTTTCTTATTCTCACAGCTAGTGTTCAGCGGGTTGAGACTGGGTTCTAAAGGGACCAGAGCGTATAAAAAGCCCTGCCTTGTCAGGAAAACTCACATTGTCCTCGTCCGAACAGCTCGGAGCATTCATTCACACGGCGAGAAAAAGCGTCCTCATTTGCTCCTTTGAGCCATACAAGAATTGTTCTCTTGGAAAAAAGGGTCCAAGGATCGATAAGAGCCTAGAAGAGCGATATATAAAGGGAATTTTCCAAGGAAAAGCAATCAAATAGTCCACGCATTCTAGACATTCTCCATCCAGAAACAAGTCCCAGTTTTATTATCACTGATTTATCAGAAATTTCTCACCCTGAGGCCGTCGTCTCAACTCTAATTCCACATGCAACATTGTGATTACCCAGGGTAAAAATGCTAATACCAGAGTATTGACCGAATAAAAAACGAATAAATTCAAGCAATTCGACTACTCCAAAGGTCCATCCGAAAAAATCAAATATTTCAGGAACAAGAGGCTTCACAGCTCTTATCCCCTTTTACCCAAGGGTGTGAAGCCGTCCCTTTCTTGATCATTTTAATTTCATCTTATTCGAAATCGAATATTCGAATGTCGAGTGCATTGAATAAATTATTCGATCAACACATTAGTTAATACACCCAAAGTTATTCATGACCAACGCTGGAATAAACATATTTACCCAGGGCAATCTCAATAAACCACCCAGGCCCTTAATTGCTCCACTTTCTCCAAATCCATCACTCCCTTGTATTTACCCGCTTAATTTCATTCTGCGAAATATAGGTTCCCTCACAGGTAGCTGGAACGCCCCTTAGCCTTGGACTTATGGTGAGATTACCCAGGGTAACCGTGTTAGCACTCTGAAAATCATCCACCGTCAACAAGGGGGTGCATCATTACTAAAGATATATTATATTATATATCATTATTATCGTTATTATTCCTATCATTAAAATTACCCAGGTAAATGTGTTGGCATCGCCCAAATTTACCCGTCGTTAACATAGGCATAAGCATGTTTACTCTGGGTAATCTCGATGACGCGTCTAGGCCCTTGCTCCAGTTTCTCGAAATCAAACCACTCTTTCATGTTATTTACCTCCTTATTTTTACTTATAAACGTTAGGTCCCCTTATTCTCAGCTGAAATGCCTCCTAGACCTGGACGCATCACATGATTGCCCAGGGTAAATGTGTTAACATCTCTAAAGTTACCCATTATAAGCACTGCGGCCAATGTTTTTGCCCTGGGTAATCTCAATGATGCATCCAGACCGTGGATTGCTCTATTTTGTCGGGAACTTTAACACTCCTTTATGTTATTTACGACTTTATTTTTACCACATGTATAGCTCAAATAACAACTAAAATATATGTAATTGTATAGTATTTTTATTCCATAAACTGTAGCTTCTCTTACCTGCAGCTGAAACGCCTCCGAGCCCTGGATGCATCATTGAGATTACCCGGGGTAAATGTGCTATCGCCCGCGCTGACCATGGGTAGATTTGGGGTGCTAACACGTTTACCCTGGGTAGCCCTAATGATGCATGCGTCCCCTAGAGAAAACCAAGCCTTCTTCTGCGCTCAGCATTAAATTCTGTCGAGAACTTAACAGCTGAAAGCCAATGTTTTTCCTTCGATTACAGCGCTCGCTAGTGTTCTCTATGGTTCTTGTACCCACTCTTGAAACCCTAAGACCCTTAACACCTTTATAGCGTTAAGTGCTCTACAGTTTTCTCCCAATGAGAATATGAGAAGAATTCGCTTAGTAACCGTTCTCGGAAACCATAAAGAACGAAAGAAACCTGGAAACGTTAACGAAATGTCGTGTAACCATGGAGAACCGCATTGGTATGCTTTAAATCCAAACAATGTGAAGCCAAATTGCCGTTTCCTAGCGAAGCCTTGATTCATGGAATTTATGGATTTCTTTTTTGGATAGAAAAAGAGACTTGTATAACTTTCAGCTAGGTAACTTAGGTAATTTTTTTAGAATTAGATGGAACATCTATACATAGCTTAGATAAAATTTTCTACCTTAAGGGTGTTTTTTCATAGAGCTAAAAGTGAAATTTCACTTGCAAATGCCCTGATGGATTCGAAAAACATCCAACATTTGCACTCAAAGTCCAACTTTCATTCAAAGTTTGTGAATCCAAGCCGCGTGAAAGCAAATTGCAGTGCTCTAGCACTGATTTCTGGAATATTCCGGAAGTGAAGAGTCGTGGGTAGAGTTAGGTAGTTATCATCTCTGTTCAAGAAGTAGAATTCTTGAAAAATTTTTCCAAAAGAGACCAGTTTTTCCGTAGAAATAATACTGATATTGAAGATGTAGATTACTTGAAAATTTTGGGAAATCCCAGAAAATCCCCAATGTTCGCATTGCAAGTTTGACTGTTCACTTATGATAAGTTATTTCATGGAGAATATCCACTATTCCCCTCTGAAATATGGAAAATGCGAAAAAAAATTGTTGAAAAGTGGGAAAATTCTCCGTAAAACTAACACAGATATTCGAGATGTGGATCTTGGGGAAATGCCGGGAAATTTCCAGTATTTGCCTTGAAAAATCTACTGTTGGGGTATTTTATGGATAACATTCGGTATCCAACACCCAGTATCA
Organism: Ancylostoma ceylanicum; assembly: GCA_000688135.1. Classification (NCBI taxonomy): domain Eukaryota; kingdom Metazoa; phylum Nematoda; class Chromadorea; order Rhabditida; family Ancylostomatidae; genus Ancylostoma; species Ancylostoma ceylanicum. Next base: position 186,615 of record JARK01001343.1, read on the forward strand.
TTTTTAGATATATAAAAAAACGGTTAATTTCCTCGGAAAAATGAAAACTCACGGTTACTTTTGCTGGAATGCACCGCAATTTGCATGTCTGTGGCAATGATTCCAGAAAATTCCTGGAGAATTTCTGTCTTGTTGGGGTGCGTGCTTCTTCTGCTAATAACCAAGTGAGACATTAAATGCATTCGATTTCAAAAATTCGATTTCGAATAAGTTGAAATTCCAGATTTCACAAAAAGAGGAAGAAGTACAACTTTTGAGGAGTGAAAAGAATGCTTTTTGTTGTCTGAGAATTTTTGGATCAAATCCTGATTTGACAATTATAATAAATTGATCAATTAGATTTTTATTCGACCCTTAGTATACATGAAAATGCTCCCATGATTTATTCTGGAACGAATCCTAGTTTTCGTGGCCAAAAATTTCTTAGTATGCACGACAACTCCAGAATTACTATTAAAAAACCAAAATCCAGCCCTGGCGGGAAATTTTTGAATTTTTCCTTCAATTTTATCATGTTTCTCCAGCACTCTGCAGCTTTCCTGAGAAAAAAAACCTGCAGCAGCGCTTCTCTTCCTTTTGCAACATGCAGCTCTGATTACTTCTTTGATTGCCTCATTTTGATTACTTCATTAATTAACCTCACAAGCATTGACGTTCCTTTTCCAGTTCATCGTTCATTTCCTACGTTTTTCCCTAAGGGATTCCGTGTTTTCTCCGCTTTCCATGGATTTCGCACGATATCCTCGTAATTCGTTACGCACGACATCCACAGCTTCTTACATTGTTTACTCGTGTGAATTTCAGGAGGATTGCGGCGTTCACCTGACCCGAATCCGCGCGCGTAATCCTTCCGGGAACAGGCCACGCACCCGGGCTCAAAGCGCGATCGTCGTCGTCGGCCGAGGAGGCGGAGGGAACTACGTCGTCAGCGTCGTCGCCGCCGTCGTCGTCGTCGTCGAGCCGGGCTGGCTCCGCCCCAGACAGCTGATACACACGACGGCAGATCGATCCGCGCCAGAGCTGGCTGCCATGCCGCGAACGGCGCTCCTCGCTAGAAGCTCCGGCTCCTCCACCAGCACAGCCAGCGCCAGCATGCCGCTGCTCCTGGCACAGCAGCTCCCTGGATTCACGGAGCTTCTTCAACTAGTATTCACTCTATTGTTACTTATTCAATTGCCATCGTCTTGTGCAGCGACATCGGTGAGGAGTTCTTCCTGATTTTCCTGAATTTTCTGGAATTCACCCAAGAGCTTCCGCTTTCTCCGCACCTAAACTGCTCATTTTACTTTCCTTTGCGCCGTATCCCTCAAGGGTTTGGATAAAACGCTTCAGTTCGAAAAATCGACCTAGACCCGGCACACCTAATCAAGCGCACAAATGTAGTTTCCATAGTGAGTGAGTTGTGCGGCGTTTTTCACTCGGCGCCTGTCAAGCAAGCCTCACGGGGAGGGAAAAACATAGGGGTTAGAAAATGGGTTCATTCATATCAACATCCAGGTTGAATTAACAAAGTAGTACCAGTTACTGAAACAGTAATAGTTAGGAATTGGTCCTTTATGCTGAAAAAATATCCAGGATTTTGCTTAAAATAATCCCTCGATCCGGGTTCAGAAAAAGTCAGTGACCAGGAATGCATTTATCATTGTGCTTACCCGTGGTGATCAAGTTTACCTTCGTAGTTTTTCTTTCTCAACAATAGAAACTTCGGGGGGTAAACATGGTTACCATAGGTAAGCCCAATGGTGAATGCCACCCTGGAAAGCCTCAGGAAATTTCCTGGGAATTGGGAATTCTTAGGAGACGTTTCTGAGAAGGAATCCTAGTGAGGGTTCTTAAAGGATAGCTAGGTTTTGAGGTCGTATGCATGAGATTACCCAGAGTAACGGTGTCAGCACAACATAAAGTTACCCAACGTTAACATGGGTATTCTAACTTTCCAAGATCCATCTAGGGGCTGTTACTTCTTCTCTCAATTGACACTTGACACTAGCATCATGTCTTTCATCAATCGCTGAAGTCTATCTCTTCAATGGGCGTCAAGACCTTTACCCTGGGTAATCTCAGTGATGAATCTATACTCTGAAGGGTTTCATAGGACCAGGTAACCTTGATGATTTTGAGGATCAAGGATTTTTAGCAGGGATGACCAAGAACAATTATAAACGTAAATGTGGGTATAGAAGGGGTCTTTCTCCAGGACCTGGATCCATCATAGAGATTACCAGGGTAAGCGCTTAGGCACCCATGCTAGTGATGGATAACTTTGCGTAGTATGAGTTCGTCTACCCTGGGTAATCTCAATGATGCATGCGATCCCAGGAAGATTTTGGTGGACAAATTTCCCACTAACAGAGAAATCCTGGAAGGTTTTTCGGAAATTACGGGATCCTAGAGGGTTACTAAGGATCATATAGACTTGGGATAGGTATAATAGAAACTGAGTTATAAAGCATAATAAACATCTTTCAAACAGCAGCTGAAATTTGATGAAATCCTGAAAATCAAAGACCTCAAGGATGTCTACAGAATCAGTCAATGAAAAGCTTCTTCCCTACTTCATTTTCCTGGATAATTGCGCTTGGAATAGCCGTTTATAGTCTTTTCTAAGTTGTCCTCAGAATTCCACACTCACGGGCTTAAATTATTCATATGCAAAGGGAATCGACTCCCTTATTATTTCTGGTTCCCTCTAACCATCGAACAAGTAAGTACTTCCCGAGAAGTTCCTGGAAACCTTTTCTCCTTGATTTTCCCAGTGACTACTGTAGCAGGCAAATTATTACTACTACCACTGAAGTAATACTAGTTCTTCATGTTCGACTACGTAAATACATACATGTATCCTCTGCCACTTCAGAGAACCCACATAGATGAGATGCTTTTTCTTCAACTCATGTAATTTCATCCAGTCACGCTGGTGTCGAGCGGGCTTCCCGCCTTTCGCATACATTTCTAAAGTCATGGTACGGAGCAATCTATTAAAGGCATGCTTCTCGAAAAAAAACCTTGAGAAAGCGCTCTCGTGATCTTCAATGGGCTCATGTGGAGCATGAGCTCTAAGTAATGAGTCTTGTAACTCTTGTAGAATATAATATTAACTGGTCCAAAAATCTCGCACCAAATCTTACACTTCTTTTTCAAAAATCATAGCATTATTGTTTTTGGATGAATCCTGAGGCCGTATGCATTACTGTGATTACCTAAGGTAAACGTATTACATCTTGAATTTATTCATTATTAACATGGAAGTCAGTGGTTTGCCCAGAGTAATCTCAGTGGTGGGGCTGTCTGGCATTTTTGTAGTTGAGAGGTAGTAGACACATTCTACCACATTCTACTGCCAAAGAATTTTCATTCAATACCTAGAAAATCCGGATCAAAATAAATCTTGGTGCAAGACTTTTGGACCAACCTCGCACATGTCCCAAAAGTTTATGACCGGTGATGCAGAAACACACAGGAAAGGGAAAAGTCTTTGTTTCAAAGTTGCAAAGCTCTTGAGGTCCTGCTACAGTACTCAGTTACAGTAATACAGGCATCTCTGTTCCTACAGGTGACCCTCCATTGCGTAGTAGATGGCAAGATATCTGGAGAGACTTAGGGTTTCATATCACCCCTCCTCCCTATCTTGCTAGGTTCCTTACTAACTTGTTTAATGTTTACTTATTCACTGTTTACTCACTTCACAGCTATTACCTGAGATTTAGATCCTACTGGATAACATGTGGCTGTCCTATTAGGATATAAGAGTTCCAGCGTTTTTCTCGAGGATTAATAGATTCCCCATAGTTATTTGGGAAGAAATGAGGAGGATAAAGATTCTGGATTTTCTTTTTTCGTACCACGCAGTTTTCCATAATCTCAGGCTAGAGCATGCTGTTCTCGAACTTATTTCTATTTCCTGGATGCACCATTGGAGTTACCCAGGGTAAAGGTTTTGACGCCCGTGTTAGCAATGGGTAAATTTGTATTAACCCGTTTGCCCTAGGTAATCTCAATAGCGCATTCGGGCTCGGATTTGTCTTGCCGGTGTCATAGCTAAAACAATGTGGTGATTAGCAGCATTATGTGTAGATAAAATAAATAAAATAAAACAGAATAAAATAAAATAGATAGAACAAAATATAGAATAAAATTTAAAAAAATAAAATAGATAAATTAGGACCTCGGCAGCAAGAAGTTTCTCTTCTTGGAAGTTCTTTTTGGTCGCAAAAACCTTTTTCGAGAAGCAGACTCCTTCAATAACCTTTCCACATCGCTGAGGCATAAACCTAGTCCAGAAAATTCCACGAAAATCCACAGAAATTCACGAACAACGACTAATCTCATCTGTTCCTATGGCTGGGACAGTTCCTGACAGGTCTAGTCCCACATATTCTCGGAAAGCCCTGCTAAAGTCTTTCCATATCCCCATTAGTATAGCTATGCTTCCTGCTGCTCAATCTCGCTAGGGGCCTATTAGTGACATGCACGACAAGAAAACCGTTTAACAACTGAGTAATTACCTTGTTGAAATCTCATTTACTTAGAAATAAATGCTGCATTACGTGGTTGAAGTACGCGCGAAGTACTGTAAAGGTAATATATGTAGGTGCGATCGAATTTACACTGTAATTAGTCAGCTTTATCTACTAGTAGTACAGAAGTACTTGCAGCTGGAGTCGTCTACCTAACGATGTAAGCAAGTCCAACGCACCTGTACTGCCCTTGCATTCCTTAGAATGTGATGGATACCCTTTCTGGAAGGATTTGCGGTCGAACTGGCTGGACCATAGGGGACGGGTAGGCACCTGTTTCCTGGGTATGGATACGTCACTGAGATTACCCAGGGTAAATGTGTTAACACCACATAGAATCATATAACTTTTACACAGGCATCAATACGTTTACCCTCGGTAATCCCAGTGATGCAAACAGGCCCTGGTACGTCCTTGGGGGTTTCGTGAACGAAGTGGCGGCTTTATTGAACTGATGATGGCACTGTCGGTTCCTGGGTACGTCACTGAAATTACTCAGGGTAAATATGATAGCGCGTAAGTTAGCTATGCGTAAATTAGTGTGATGTCAACTACTTTACCCTGGGTAATCTCAGTGGTACATCCAGGCCCTCGTACATCCATAAAGGTTTCCCGAACAATGTGGATGCCTTACTGAATTGAAAGTGGCACCGCTAGTCACGCATAGGCGTTTTTCCACAGATGTAAAGGAATCCCTTCGACTGAATTTTCTGGAAAAATCCTTGGATACCTTTTCCCATATTCATGAACGTTCCCGAAAACGTTGTGATCTACCGGCTCTTCCAAAATGAACTAGTTTCCCGGGTTAAATTGAAATAATCCATTTGTGGGAAATTCTTACCTTTCTCATGAAACAGTGAATTGATCTCTGGCCCGATCTTCCACCAGGGCCGACATGTATCACTAATTTTACCCAGGGTATGCGTGTTCACGCCCATGTTATCGTTGCGAACGTTTGAGGGTATTACACGCTTACCTTGGGTAATCTCAATGATGCACACAGGCCCAGAACATCCAGAAAACTAAGATCTCCATAAAAAATTCCTGGAATGCTCCATGAACAGAAGAGAGAATAGTCCTTTTGCAAAAAAATTGGAAAATCCAGAAGTTCAAAGCCCTACTGCCCACTCGATTAACCAGGAAAAGGTTGGAACGCCCTTTAGAACATCCAGAAAACTCCCCACTTTTCCAGGGAAATTTCTCAGCAACTGTATTGACATGTATAAAACTCGACATTCCGTGGAAAGTACAGGATTTTCCGTTTCTCTGTGGATTCTTCCAGAACATATTAATTTACGAGAAACCCCTTCGTCTCAGTAGTGCAGAGGTATACAAGCCATAGATGTCAGGAGGCGGGAAGATTAAATTTCTTGACACCTACATGGCTTCTCATTGTTAGGATACTGTAGTTTCTGGATCGAAAAACATATGGAGGTGTTCATTCTCTGGATAGGTCTGGAGTTTTTAGCCATTAGTAGCATCTGAATGTTTCCATGGAATTTCCATTTTTCCCACAGAATTTCCGTACAGTGAAATTTCAATTTCCATAGAGAATATTCTTAAAAATTAGGAATTTCTCTGAGGTCCGGAATTTCTGGATTTCTTGGACAGCGGCGCGGAAAAATGGTTTCTCCACAAGGAAACCAGGAGAAAAAAAGTATTTTCTTTGGTTGACCCTCTGCTATGCCTGTTTTCCTTTGAAGTCGTGGATTCCCTGGATTTCATTAAGTTTTTATAGTTGTTTACCAATTAAAATTCCCTACTTCCTGGCACAACATCAAATTAAATCTGGCTTTTTTCCTCCAATAACCCTCCATTTTTCCAAAACTCTGCAACAACAAGTCCGCAAATGCACCACACACCCCGTTGCGCAGAATTTTAATGGAAATTTTCCCCCGCCGTGTAACCAAACAAGACCCATTTATGGTCATTAAATGTGCTGCTCAACGAGCGTTCCATGCAGACGTAGAAAAACGTCAAATTAATGGATGGGGATGGATCAGCGCACATTCCCGGCGCTCACTCGATGACGTCATAACTTTTTTTTTCAATTTCAGTGGAAAATGGTGTGCAACAACGAGCAAATCACCGGGAATTCCAATGCTCAGGTCACACCCGGGACGACATTTAGCCCGTGGGGCGAGGATTTCTGTACTGGAGGTTCGTTGTTTGATCTTTGATCTCCTCAAAAGTTCTTGGATTTCTTTTTCCTCGTAGAAAAAAAGCATTTGTCTCCATAGAATTGCACTCTGCGTCTTTCCTGGTTCCTGTCTCCAGATCTCACGTACTTCCTTCTTTGTCTCCAGCTTTCTGCGTACTTCTGCTATGAATTCCTACACCAGGCCCGCACCGACTACCTTCACAGCCCGCGCCCAGCTAAGTCCTCGGAAAGAGGCTTAGCCGCCCGCGCGCTCAAGGTCTCAGATTCCTGGCGCTCGATCCGGGGATGAGAATCGTGATGATTTCATGGCTGGGACTGGCGGTTGGCGCGATTCCGCCACGAAAACAGCCGCAGATCTTGGCTGAGCACACAGATTTACGATCCACTAAGGTCCGCGGAGTTGCTGGGAGAGGGGGGGGGGGTGGGAAATTCCATGCTCAGACGATGGATATGTGGGTGGACGGGGAGAGGAATGTTCGTGTGAGCGGGGAGAGGAGTTAATGAATGGATGGAGATGCTGAGTCAGGTGATGCGGGCCGATGACGTCTTTCCTCGTCGTCGGCGTCGTTAATTTATGGCCACTATCATAGATATAACCGCCTGGATTTCGTGGATATCCTACGCTCAACTCAAAACTAAAAATTTTCTGGATAAGATATGAGAAATTGGAGAATTGAGAAAAAGACGACTATGAAATTTGGGAAATTTCGTGCAACTTTCCGCTCAATTTCCAAGAAAAATTCTAGTATTTCATCCCATATCAGTATGGATTCGTTTTGATGACATAGGCGCAGATTTGATCTACTTCTCCGGCTTCTTGACACACCATTTTGGCACTAGTGTATCTAAATAAACTAAAAATGAGTGCATAAATAAATAAAACCAGTCAACTGCTGGATATCAGGATTTTTGAAAACCTTAAACGAGCCTGAAGTCACATGCGTAACTGAGATTACCCAGTTTAAACGTTTTAGCAGCGCACGTATTTACCCGTCATGAACACGACCGTCAGCATGTTTACCCTTGGGTAACCCGGATTTTCCAACAATAACCCTTTTTTGTAGAGAACCATAACCATAATCTTTTTGTGTAGAGAATTATAACAAAAACCCAGAAAAACCAACATCCGACATTTCACAGCTCTTTAGGCCTCTACCTGACGGGCCTAGGATGAGCCTTTGCCATACCTCAGCCGAGTGTTTTTCTTTTTCTATCAAACACCTTTGTGTCTCTATAATTGTAGTCCTCACCGACGTTCCTGAAACAATTTCTCAGAAACATCAGATGACTCAATGTAGCAATCAATATGCATCAAATCCACAATCCGCTATAATCACCCAGACAGCACTTCATTTCCGCATTATCCTATTGAAAAGCCATTCAATTGGGGGAATAGCATTACACCTTACGGACATTTATACTTTCAACACGCGATACCAAGAAAGTACGTAATATTACGTGAATTTGTTGTCATCTAGTTGTAGTTCAGTTGATGGACGTGAATTGTATCCTAAAGCAGTGGGAAGTGTGGCAATTCCATGATTTTTGGCTTCTGAGCCGGGAACTGTTTCATGCTCGGTGGAAGAAGAGTTTCCTTCTGGATACGTTCCCATTATTTCTTTTCAGAAGATCCATAAGTTTTGCCTTCGAAGATATTCAGAAAATCCTGGTACTTTCTAGGAATGCTCCGGAAGCACTGCATTAATAGGCGTGAAAATTGTGTTTCTCTCCGAAGCCCACAACATTTTCTGACTATTTCGAGAAATTTTCATCAGGGCTGCGGTTTACAAAGGTCCGAGGAGGAACTGTCTCGAGAAATTGTTCAAAAATTTCCGAATAGTTTTTATGTTTGAAAATTCCACCTTGTACTGGATTATCAAGCATGATGATGAATATTTTATTGAATATCCAGAAAACTTCCGGTTTTTCCATGAAAATCCCCTAAAAGCTCTTCATGCAATCAAAAGCATTCTTTTTATGAGGGATTCAAAATTTTCTGCCATTTTTTCTTCGCAGTTTCATGTAAAATTTCTTTATTTCGCAGAAAACCCAACAAAACGTTCAAGAACCTTGAAAATTTGGGATTCCGTCCTCCTCAACCTTATGTGGGTCATGAACGTGGCAGGTCATGTTCCTGTGATTGGGCTATTCCAAGGAGGGACCAATTGGATAAAAATGACCCACCCCATTTGCCTCATCGTTATCCACACACTATGTATTCAACATTTTTTTTTTCTCGAAATCGATTTTCTTTAAGAAAGAGAATGTTTTGAGATGTTTTCTACAAATGAGTATGTGAGAAACTTCTCTCTCTCCAATCGCGTACACAGCCCTTGCTGCCTCTTACTTCCTTGTTAGTGTGCTCGTCACGACAAATCAAATTCCCAAAATGCCCTCTTCTGCCGTGTCTGGATAAGCAGCCCATCCGCAATTGCACAAATTGCTCATCGTCACGCGTGGCGAAGTTTTCAATTCACGAGAAATTCACAAGAGCCGGGGAAAAATTGCCTGCTCTGGGGCAAATACCCCGCATGCCCTTCAAAGACAGCTCATTGGTTTGTTATTCGCTTGCTTGTAGGTTGTGTGCGGTTGCGTACACAACATCATCGCGTTGACGTCATTAATCTTGGAAGGCACATTCCACTGTACACGAGCAAAGCATCGGCGAACATGTAACTCGAACCGAGTCGCGCTGAGTGACAAGGAGCCGGGGGGCTCGTCAGTTGCACAGCGTGGGAAAGTTTTTACATCCGTGCAGGTTCTCAGGCCTGTGTACAAATGTTCGCTGGGTGGAAAGGGAAAATTTTGCCTTGGTTACGTCAATTCGGGCAATTTTTCCCAGGCGCTACTGGAAAAAAGTAATAGCTCAAAAATCTACATTAACGAAATTGGAAAGCTTTTCCGGTAAATTGGGCTATAAAGGGCATTTTTCCTCACTGCCGAGATCAAATTCTCTAAATATGAAATATTGTCTGTTCCACAGCGGAATATGATTGGAGAGATGCCAGGGAGGAAAAGAAAGCAGCGGAGTGCGTAGGAATCGCAGAGGGTGAAAAGAAAGGGAGGCAGTTTGCACGAGTTTTCAGCTGTCATCGCATCTGAAACAGGCTATACGCATGAAAATACATGATATATAAAATAAATAATGTGACGAAATTCCAATAAACAAAATAAAACAAATAATGTAATATAAAAAATCTACTAGGAGCACGAACACCTATTTATCTGTGCGCGACCTTGCAACTTGCTCCGCCCACTTGAAGCGCCGTGATTGGTCGATTTGTGGGTCCCGACGCGAATCAACGAACCTACGACGTTTTGCCCATTTTTTTTTAAATTCTAATCACTATCTCCTTCTCTTTATTTTTCAAATATCGCCTTACGGCGAAGTTTTTACATAACAGAGTCCCTGGTGAAAGGTGTTATACCTGGAGTGGGCGGGCCGGACGGGCTCTATGATTGGCTAATTGGATGGATTGACGTAGTAATGAAGATATTAGAGAAAGAGAAATCGCGAGAAATAGTGCTGTATTCGGAGAGACAGGCGAGAAATACAAATCATAGGCAAATCATAGGCATACTCAACCATCGTCGTTTTTGAAACGAACTATAATTGGTTGTCTTTTTTGATTTTCGTGCTGGGACCCAGCTGCCGTCTCCATCTGGCCATCGTAAATGTACGAATTATATCGTCTCTCAGGTAGATCATATGCATCAGTTTTATCAGAATCAATACACCGGTAATTGTACTTTTCAAGATAACGCTAATTCATCGTATTGACGCCTCAATTACCCCGTATTTCAGTGCATTTCGCCTTATAAGCTATAAATAACAGTACTTCTGATTTGTGATTGCTACAAGTACAGAATATTTTTGCTACCGTACCTGTGCTGAATATTTTATGGGTTTTTGTGTCTACAAAATCTTCACAATGGGGAACATTCTACTTCAATCTATGGTGTTTCTATGATTGTAGCGACTTTCTAAAATAAGAGGAATTGGATAGTTGTGCGCATGTTGTGATTTGTCTCTGCGTCTCTAACTAAGCCGCGCTTTTTTTTGTTTTTCTCTCTTTCTCTGACTTCTGCAGGGTTTCCTCGCGAATTGAATCTGATTATGCTAATCATCAGCGCCCGGATGCATCATTGAGGTTACCCAGGGTAAACTTATTGGCGCATGTGCCAACAATGGGCAAGTGTGTGAGGTTAGTACATTTACCCTGGGTAGTCTCAACGAGGTCTCAGGTCCTGGATGCATCATTGATATTACCAATGGTACACGTGCTACATCAATGGCACATAACATCCACAGGTTTACATATCTTCAATATAGGCACTCACTCATTCACCCAGGGTAACCTAAATGATGCATCCAGGCCCAGGAGAGTCTTACTAGTCTCATATCTAACTAGTAAATGAGAAAGTAGATATGTAGACTTGTAGTCTGACGCTATTTTCTTCTAAAACTTCTCTATAAAAAGTACAATTTTCACCTACTAAAAGAATTTTTGAAGGTTCTTCCAGAAATACTCTAAATATTACAGTTTATTTTCCTTCTTCTTTCCCTATATCTCCTTTTTCTACATCATTTCATACATTCTATATTTCCTTTCTCCATCCACATCCCAAAAGCAGGATTTGTTTTTGTGCAGCAGCCTAGGCGAAGCCTTGGCTGCGCCACAGGAAACTCTCTCACGACTCTATGGTGCACATATTCCAGGGACTCCGCTAGCCAACACGTATTTCCTATGCAATGAGTGCCGAAAGTGCCTATCGAAGCTGCAAAGTCTGCCAAATAGCGTTCTGGTGATATCTAGGGACCAACCGCCGCCAGGATTGGCGGCGATTTGGTTCCAGAGCAGTACCACATCCGTGCAGGGCACGTGCACGCTCACTGATGCGGTTCGTTTTATTTACTTATGTGTTTTTTCTTTATTTGTAGACTCTGTACAAGCGGAGCCAAATATTAACAACAGGCAGGTTTGTAAAGAGTGCGGAGCATTGTCCGTGGACATGAGTGTGATGCCGAGTTCTGCGATTGGTCGATTGCATGAGGTAGCCAATCACAGAGCTTCATGGACCGGTACAATGCTCCGCACCCTCTTCAAACGCTATATAGGATGTGCATAATTACGGTTTACCCAGAAAATAGTATTTTACTAACGGCCTCATAGGTATGGGTAGTAAGAACATTAAACTATACGCTAATTATCATTTTCAAGGTAAATTGAATTTTTTTCCATTTTCCAACACGTTCTTTAAGATTTCGGTCATTCATTCATTCATCCAATCATTCGGTCATTCATTCATTCATCCAATCATTCATTCATTCATTCGTTCGTTCATCCAATCATTCGGTCATTCATTCATTCATTCATTCATTCATTCGTTCATTCATTCATTCATTCATTCATTCATTCATTCATTCATTCATTCATTCATTCATTCATTCATTCTCTCATTCATTCATTCATTCATTCATTCGTTCATCCATTCGTTCATTCATTCGTTCATTCATTTGTTCATTCATTCATTCATTCATTCATTCATTCATTCATTCATTCATTCATTCATTCATTCATTCATTCTCTCATTCATTCATTCATTCATTCACTCATTCATTCATTCATTCATTCATTCATTCATTCATTCATTCTTCATTCGTTCATTCATTCATTTATCCATTCGCCGTTTACCTTTAAATCTGCCGGTCATCATTTCGCTAACAAATATGTGATGAAAAAATGTTCATTTTCTCGTTCATTTTCTCGATTTCTCCCAAAAAACCTTGATGGCTTTTGCAACTCCATGATTATTGATTGATATCGATCTCCGCCTGAACTTGCATCTAATCCACATTGGCTTGAGTGGGCTGCTCTTGCTCGTTCTTTGATGCCTGACATTTCATTTGTGTGGATGCAAAATGGAATTTCAAAGGAGATGGGGGCGTAAAGTGCAAGGCAAAGGCAACGTGGGAAGTTTTTAGTTGAACTTCTAGCTTTGCAACGTTAATCTCAATGAATTGAGCTTTGATTTGAATAATTAAATGTTAGTGAGCAAAAATGGCGGGAAAATAAGTTTTTATAGAAATTTCCAATTTGAAAAATTAATTATGAAAAACTGCGAACCCTTTGGTACGCCATTTTCTCCATTTATTACAGCTGATTAATCTCACTTTTGCCACGGCGGTCCGCAATTGCAGAACACTGAAAAATACGTGAGCAATCACCATTTACACTGGGTGATTTATTACCACACGCCAATTAACGGTTTTTTGTCCATGCACATACAATCCTTCTCAAAAAGATAGACGGATTGCGCGTGCGGTTTCTTATCGTCGCGACTGCACCATCGCGGCGGGACCTACTCGCCCTCTCACTTGGAGCATGCTCTCTCCGCATCCGTCGTTCAGGTCCCGCCGCGATGGTGCAGACGCGCAATCCGTCTATCTTTTTGAGAAGGACTGTACATGGCGTCGATTACGGTGACCCTTCCACGGCCTCGAAAAGCACGCATCGCGACCGCGCCGCTTACGATGGAATCGTCGCCGCAGTTGCGAAACTGGGTTTTCTTGTTCATCACATTTGATATTGACTAACAAGAAAACTAGCTGACTAACAAGAAAATCCCATAATTTGTTGTCCCGGAGAGGATTCCTGGTCGAGCGGCGCGGTCGCGTCACGTGCTTTTCGAGGCCGCAGAGGGGTCACCTCCATCGACACTCACTGTAGCTAAGTTCAAGCGGATTTCAAAAGTATGCAATTACGGACAGCGGCTAATTTTAGTTTTCCGCTTATCGTTGATGAAAATTGCCCTTCGTGCTTAAATGAACGTTTACTGTGTAATCAACGCTTTTGCATCCGTTACAGTACCATTAACATTTATTCAATTCACGGTTTTTCACGAACAATGTTGCACTTATTACGGTTGTGCGCCAGCTACCGTAATCCAACAACGATATAACGCTAATACACAACGGTAAAAAGTGACATTTCTGTCGTTGTTCTAATTTCCAATGTGATTTCTTGAAAATGCTGTGACGTAACCCGCCCGGCTCGATGGCGCACGTATAATTCCGCGCTCTATTTCAGGCGGCGACCATAGACGCCGGCGACGGTTCGGCGGACGCGTTGCGAAGTTTCTCGAAGACGTCCGTGTTGTTCGTGTCGATCAGCTTCATCATTCTGATGGTGATCTCGTTGGCGTGGCTTGTCTTCTACTACGTGCAACGCTTCCGATACGCTCACGCTAAGGATCGACTGCAGCGGAGGTCGGTGACGTCAGCAGCGCCCCCATATTGAAAATTTCGCCTGAATGGAGTCATTATTAACGGGACACGGAAAATAGGCATCGCCGACTAAAATGGCACACAAATCGACCACACGGGGCGGGGGGGGGGG
>JARK01001343.1:217707-250569 GCA_000688135.1 Ancylostoma ceylanicum
GGGGGGGGGGGGGGGCGTGGGAAAAAATTGGGGTTCCCCATTTTGGGGACCTAGACAGCAAAAAAAATTATTAAATTATTAATTTTAAAAAATGATCAGTAAAAATTGTTTAAGAAATAATAACAAAAATAAACTATTAAAAATATACTAGTACGAAGTTTTCATTGATTTTGTAAAGTAATATCGAAAGTTACATAAGCGACGACAGGTGAATACTTGTACCTCCTATCTTCCTCTCCCCTTCCTCTCCGAATACCACACACTTTCTCGTGATCTTTTTTCTCTAATATCTCTCCAAATGTCACCACTTTGAATGAACGGCCGTTAGTGGATAGTGAAGCCCAGGTGCCCTTCTAAGATTATTTTTTGAGATATATCGAGAGTCAATTACTAATAATTTAGCCGCCAATGTGGCGAACCATTCTGGTGTATTCAATAAATAAATAAATAAATAGATAGATAAATAAATAAATAAATAAATAAATAAATAAATAAATAATTAGACATCATTCCCGCCAAATGGGTGGTATCATGCGCTGCGCTTTTGCGTGAAATTTTTCAAAAATATCGTAGAAAATCAATAAATTGATTGAATTATTCACAAATTTATTCCAGGTAATGAGTGCCAGCAGTGCGAAAGCCTTCACAATTGTGCCGCTGACCGTTCACTCGAAAACTCTGCCTCCTATTGTTAATGCCGAACAGGGTACTAGCAGAGGTTAGTCTTTTTTTTTCATTTGTTAAAATTATATAATCAAAGAGCACTGTGTAGAAAGGGATCTGAAAAATGAAGGAATTTACTCGAACAAAGCAAAAAAAAATTAAAAATTGTGATTGTATGCTTTAAATGCTTTAAAAGTACTCTATCATTCGTGCATAGCGTGCGCTTTTCTCTGCTGTCTCATCGATTACCACGCACATTTCCGACTTTTTTGTTTCTCTAATTTCTCTTCGACCATTGTCCTTGGTGATGCACCTGGTACAAAACTTTCGGACCAACCCAATATTAGCCTAGGAAAACTATCGCTCATTTATTTTCCCCGTACTCGCTGACTTAAACTTAAGAACAGCGCCATTGCACTTTGGCCATTGTAGCCTGGATTTCCAGGACTACTAGACGTCTTTAAGTCGTTGAGCCAATACAGAGCTGAGATTAGCCAGCTAGCGCACTTCTCACCGTTGTCCTTTTAGGCGACAGAGCCTCTTCGGCAGGGTTAGTCGAAGGACGAGCCGGACCAGTTCGCATGATGAATCAGGGACAGGTTGTGAACCTAGTGCAGGTGAGAGTCATTTTCTCGTCCTTTGTTTTTTTTTCTCCTTTTTCATTTGTTTTTCTTCTGAAATAGGCCAGAATGGAGCCCTTCACTCATTGAAACTCCAATTTCGGACATCAATCTTTAGCATGTAAGAGCAAAAAGAAACAAAAACTCAAAAAATCCGGAGCTTCCTTGATGCTTCCTGAGCATGGATGTATCTTTGAGATTACCAAAGGTAAACGCACTGACTCTCGTGTTGACGATGTGTAAAGTGGCGGGATGTCCATATATTTACCCTGGGTAATCTCAACGATGTATGCGGCCAGCGTGCTGAACACCTTTATTACCCTAGTACGACTAATGTAATATATAGTAACCTTTCTAATGACAAGCATTGGCTAATGAATGACAAATGGCCTACGGAAAAAGCAAAAAGGCAGGAACGGTACTATCATTAGAGGGGTCACATACATAATTGAGATTACCCATGGTAAAAATGTCAACGCCACGCATATTTACCCATCGTTAACATGAGACAGAATGCATCATTAAGATTACCAGGGTTAAAAGTGTTGACGCCTATTTTAGTTGTGGGTAGATTCTAGGGGTGTTAATACGTTTACCCCGGGTAATTTCAATGATTAATGAGGCCCATGGACTAGTCCAAAATTAAAAAAATCCAGAACTTCCATGATACTTCCCGGAAAGGATGCACTGTTGACATTAATAAGGGTTGTAAATTTGTGGGATGTCCACGCGTTTACCCTGGGTTACCTCCATGATACATGCGCTTCCTGTAACAAACCGATTATTACCCATGTACGACTAATATAGCAGTAACCCTTTTGATGACAAGTCCTTGGCCGTTGAACAACAAACAGTTCAGGAAAGAAGTAAAATGTCAAGACGGTACCATTATTTATAGGGCCGTGGGCATCATTGAGGTTACCCGTAAGCGTGTCAGGGTAAACGTATCATCACTACACAGATTTACCTATCGTTAGTACTGGCACAACATGTTTACCTTGGGTAAAATGTTATGTACATATTATGATGGGCCAGGGCCCTTAGTAAGGAAAAAAATAAAATATCGGCGCGGTGAATTTGATCAACGGCCTGGTTGCGTCAATGAGATAACCCTTGGTAGGTGCGTCAATGTTTACCCTGGGTGATCTAAATGATGCATCCCTATCATGGTCTTTTTATGCAGAATGGAATTTTTAACTGCCCCTTTGTATGGTTACTAATTTTCAATTATTACAGGTTCGCACCCGTGCGATGAGCACGACCGGTACGCGAGCGGCGACCCTTCGCAAAACGACCGAACGACCACCAAGTCAGCCGACTCCGATCGAAGCCGCCGCCAGCGGCACGGACGTGGTCTGACGCGACGCGTGCTTTGACGCGCCGGCATCAACCTCTTAGACCCCGATGTTCTCTGATACGCTCTCTTGCCATATGTACTTCTCCTAACAACGAATTTCTCTCCCCGACCATCTCGACTTAATCTCCACAGGCTTTCATGGTCTCGATCTCTCAGACGAAATTCAGGGTTACCCTTCTCGCAAGCATAGCCGCAACACCACTGCGCACGATATTATCAATTGTCAGACATGAACGTGCGCACGCACGCGACGTGAAACTTCTATTCTCCCTCCTCCCTCTTTTCTCTGTACGGGTGTGTATTTCTGATTTTAGCAATATTCGTTAGCCAACTATACAACTCGTGATTTGCTATTCCATGTACATAGTTTACGGATTTAGTGTGCTTCAGTCCCCAGGACTACTTTTTGAATTCATTTCTGTTCGTTCCAATGTTAGAAGTGCAACACTGATGCGGTTTTGTGTGGTTTCCGGTTGTGCCTCTAAGATGATGATTATGTGTTACGTTGATAAACGTCTTATCTCATGGAAATCGACGACAGCAGCACACATCAGTCACAGATCGAGGGCCACATGCATCACACCATCAGGTTACCCAGGGTAAACATTTTGACACCAGGCAATTTTACCCACCGTCAGCACGGGCGCCAACACGTTTACCCTTGGTAATCTTGATTATGTATCCAGCCTGAGCCTTCCTTAAAAGAGTCTCAGACCCAATTTGTTTAGTCGTTCATCTCGACTCGTTACCATGCTGGTAAAGTAGCTGAAACATGTCACCAGTCCCTGCACAACCCCATTTCTGACTTCATGAATACGTATACTGTAGCCGTTTTTATACCTTAAAGGCAGCACCCACGGAAATCCTTACTTTTCAGGTGAGTCGTTCTCCATGTGGTCGGCTGCCAGACAATCACAATGGCAACTTGAACACAGAAAAAAGCGGCCTATCTGTGGAGATACTGCCGTGGACACGGAGCCGAGCTTGGCCATTTTGGTGTCCGCCACGCCAGTTAACGCTGTTGACTTGGCACGCTAGGAGTGGTCTAGCCCAATGTATCATGTTGTACATAGAATATAATACAGTGTAGGGTATGGAATGCACACCATCCACGAGAATTCATGACGATACGCGCTTATACCCTCAGCGGAAAACTCGTCCGCGCTGTGGACGCATGGGAAATAGCGCCTCCATTTCTCGTTTTCCGGCGTGTTTCACGCTGTTTCATCACTGCATATGAGTTCATCGTCCCTGAAAACCTTGGATTTCAGCGAAATCTCCAACACAAAAATTTCCGTGGGTGCTGCCTTTAACGGCATTAACGTAATGGTACGGTGTGGGGCTACCAATTAGAATCTACCGAAGGGAAAAGGTAGAGCACAAAAACCAGGGCTGTCATGCATCATTGAGAGTACCCAGGGTAACCCTGTTACGACTGTGTTAGCGAACATTGAGGGTGTCAGGTTGAGGGTTTACTTTGGGTAATCTGATGATGGGTGCTGGCCCAATCGAGAGCCGGACACAAACGGCTTGAAAACCGGATGCAGCAAGTCGGGGCCTAGTATATGAACCAACTGAAATAAAGGTCCGTCACCCACTTGGGCCCGTACTTAGATAGGAGATGAACCAGGGTAAACGTATTAACACAACACAAGTTTAGCCTTAAGTTTAGCCTTTAGCCAAGTTCCCCAACACGTTTACCCTTGGTAGTCTCAATTACGCATCCAGGTCCAGCACTATAGTCTAGAATCGAGCCTCTTCTCCTCCCTCAGACCCATCTCACTCACCCAAAACCTTTTCATGCCGATGCTGGCGATGCCCGTACCGTTGGCTCTAGCGTCGACTATGTGGCCTCGTCCAGAACCATAATTCTAGTCTTCCGAAAAGGGCTAGCCTTTGTGCTCTCCCCTAGGACCTTTACCATTATAACCCTCTTTTACTACCAATGCAGTGTTGTCCATATGATCAAATTCCCTTCCGTCATCATGACAGTAAATCATTGGAGTGACTTACAGCAGTAAAGGAATAGCACCATTTCACTTTTTCTTGATAGTTGAACTGCCGACCATCTTGAGAGCTGACCCTGCTTGCGTATGCACTCGAATCTTCGAAAAGGGCTGCTGGATCAGGAACATAAGAGCTCAGGAGTTTTATACACACACTGGATTCTCTCATATGACCCAATTTACCTCCTTCTAAAGATAAATGTAGGAAAGCCCTACAACGACAGTGTTACAGCTCTGCTCATAGGACATTAATAAGCGGTGGTCGCTCATCGGAATTACCGCCGCTCACCTTCGCGATAATTTTTTTCAGAATATTAGGTTGTAACACAAGCTTCCGCTGCTTTTCGAAGCCTTCTAATGAATGATTACCTATCGGATTTCCCGTATTTCCACTGATATCTGTTGGACTTTGATTTTTAATAATTTTTGTGCATTGAAAATTTCGAAGCAATGGAAACATATGTTACATTGCTCTAACAGTTTCAGTGTAAGAAGTGACGACCAAGTGATTCGTCATGAGAGTTCTTTATAATGACCTATTCAGTAAACGTCCGGCTTATCGGTTCCCTCCAAGTAATCGATATATCGATTGCTGCTGTGTAGTGTACCACGAGGGGAAAGACGAGCGATAAACTGGAACTCTAGCTTGAATCTGCTCATTTCTGCCAAAATAAAACAGGAACGTTTGAGGTCAAGCATCGCGGAGCAGTAGTGGATATGTCTAGCGAACCTTGAGCAAGGAGTAATCGTGGCTCTAAATAATTTAGACAGAGACAATTCTTTGTGCACCTCCAGCCTTGCAAGTGGCGTTGCTGCAGGCGCATTATTCTCGATGTTACTCTAGTCCAAAATTATACAAACTTTTGCTGGGTCTTCCGTTGTTAAAATCTAAATTTTGAGGGAGCTACAATTCGCTAAACAGGTGAGCTACCGATCCATCGAGGAAAACTGATGAATAGTACTATGGACACTTCCTAGAAATGCGGTTGATGTAGTTCTAGCCGCCCTCCTTCACCAATCACGACTGCATCAATTTCATTAACACCATTTGTAGCAGTCCTATGAGAGCGCTCAGAGAATGTCAGCCTACAGAGAGCCTTTTGGATGAATGGGAAGCCACTGGATGAGCAGGACACCAACAGCCAAATAACACAAGTATGACCAAATAACGTCGAACAGATCTTTCTGGTGAGCTGTACAGAAAAAAATGGCATAAGCCCAGAACAATTCACGGAAATATAGCTGTACTTGGCCCAATTACACTGATGCATAACTTACACCTTAGCAACTATACTTGCTATAACCTGTAGATTTTTTACACCTCGTTTTAATCACTGGTCCAGCTAGCGTTTGCAAAACTGTGTTTCTGAACTGTCTACTCTTAACTGAAATCTTTATAATAAAACATAATAAATACTTTACATAATAAAATGTTCGTGAGATTATGGGCAAGATAGTGTACGAATGGGTAACCGAACTAGTAGTCATCTGTTATAATACTTTAGAAATCTCTTTAAAACAACACTGGAAACATATGAAACGGACTTATAATTAATTGCTGGACATAACAATGAAGTGAAAGAATTTCATGTGAAAGTAGATGACAACGGCGTTATGATGAGGTCAATCAGTACAATTAACTGTTCGTGTACAAGGCAATGTGGCAAATTTTCTGCAATTTGCCTGGTGAAGCAGCTTGTCATTGACCTCCGCCCATCTCACTGGTTTCTCAATACACGTATTCAAGATCAACAATAGCAAATCAAGGTCATCTGCATCCAAAGTTCTCTTCTGCTTCTCCAGCCTTAGCTCTCCATGACCCCAGTCTGAAATTTGAGCATCAGATGCATGAGAAGCGTTACACAACTCAAAGTATGGGTGTGCCATGTCGTGTAGCCCTGACAGTATAATGTTTTCACCGGGTAACATAGTAGTGAAGATATTAGAGAAAGAATGCAAAAAATAATGCCGTATTCGGTGAAGCAGGTGAGAAATGTAGATGACAGGCACGAATACTCGTTTGTTAAACGGACTATAACAATCCGTGGCTGATTTTGAAAAGACTGAAAACAGGTGTCATGTCTAATCTTTAGAAGGATTGCACGAGATCTGCCGTAAGTCGACGTCTTTTTTGACCTTTTACCCTATTCAACAGAGGAATAATGCGTGATCAAGGCAACTCCTCAGAGCGTAACAAGCTAGATCCCCGAGAAAACATTTTTTTTTCTTCGTCGTTCAAATCAACACATCACGAATGTTAGGAATCTGACTTGAAGTACTAATGAACGTAAGAAGTAATCGACAGAGAAATAGCACGTCTTCGACTGTAGTGCTCATCATTAAGTTGAATGATCGATACGATATAGGACTGAATAGGCCCAAAATATCAGATCACCATCTAGCTATAAGGCATTCCGTTACATGAACCACTCACAGAGGTTAAACCAGCAGCTTCAACTAGCAGCTTAGGTAAACTATCTGGTCCTTTCCATCGTTCCAACACATGAAAAACGCTATCGAATGCAGTGTGGGAGGATCTTTCGTGCTCCGTCGTTCCTGAGATGGACAAATTTGGCCTTGAGCTCAAATATCGAACGGAGAAAAGAAAGCGGCGCTACCATCAAGAATAACAACACCTCAAAAATTACAAGACTAACCAGCATAAACCTGATGCACGCGGGAGTACACCTCAAGAATATCCTCGACAGCAATAGCTGCTGACTGCAGTTTGCTATCGGCCTTCCAGTTTATGAACACTGTTCCGCCATTGTTTCGCCCCTCCGTGGATAAATAACTGTCGTCAAGGCCTATCGAATCCGTAAGACAAACCAACTCAAAGCGATTCTCATTTTTGAAATGAGGAAGCTTAAAGAAACATGGAATACACATAGATAGAACGTGGAGAAAATAATTGAAAAATGAGCAAACTCACAGACTGAGCAATATCAGGACCTCCACGACTGTGTGCAACTACGAAAAATCGTTGAATCGTTGAATCCTTTAACAACTGTTCATACACAGCACAAAGATGGTGGCGAGCATAGTCGCGGAACTGAAGAATAACATCTCTAAACAAAAAAAAAAGATGTATCTAAGCCCATAATTTATGCATTACGGGGCAAACTCGTTTTTTTAAAAGATTTCAAATATGAAAAATCAAAGGATGAAATTTGGCACCTCTTTGTCAGTGTTTGTGCTACATACAACCACTCCCCAATCATTTACAAGCGCACGACGAATATAAGGGATTTGCGATCCGACTTCCAAGTTCTCGTTCAGGATCAGCCTGAAAGTTATTCAAAGCAAAACTGAAATTATTTCAACGGCTTGCTATGGGTGCAGTGACAGCAATGCACGCTGAGAAGCAACACCAAAGTGTGCACAAGATTTTATCACCCGTACCTCCTAGACCACTGCCCGGGACGAACTGCGCCACTACCATGAATGATAAGAAGAACAGTAGACTTCTCTTGGAATTCTGGCGATGCGAAAACAAAGCCTGGGAAGTCGACAACACCTCCATTTTTGTCTTCAACCTTTACCTGTAGGAGAAATTAGACAGTGATTCATGTCCATGTGAAAAGTATATTGAAAAGAGAGATATACAGTATGCGTCGACTCATTCACGGCCTTGAAAGTACGCCGCGCAACCGCTCCGCGCGCGCCAGAATCGATGTCATTTGCTGCCATTATGCTATTTCTCGTTACATAACATGAAGAAAGTCAAAAGATCACCAAATTGGGAGGAAAAGCGCCTAGAAAATAGCACTCCGACGACTGATGACAACGATTCCGGCGCGTGCGGCGCGTTGCGCGGCGTCCTTGTCGAGGCCGTGGATGGGTCACCGCCATCGACGCGCACTGTGAGTGTACACTCACAGGAACTTCAATCCTTCTAAGTCCGCATACTGATCCCAGCATCCCGTATAACTCCATAGTCATTGCGTCACCAATTCGTTCATAATCAGCTTGGTTTGTGAAGACGAATGGAGCATTGTCCTGTAGCGCAAATTCCACAGGATTTTATACAACAGATAAAAATTGCAAAGTAAGATGTAATTCTGTATAACATACGTTTATAGTTCGAAATTCGCCTTTCTGGTTGAAACGATAGCCAAGTTCTTTCAGTGACGGCTTAGCTGACATTTCTGAAGCAGAATCAGAGCATCAGCATATAACTTGAGTTTATACAGTGGGCGTCGATGGCGGTGACCCGTCTGCGGCCTCGAAAAGCACGCTACGCGACCGCACCGCTCACGATGGAATTGTCGCTGCAGTGGCGAATCTGGGTTTTCTCGGTAGCTGTTCATCACATTTGATTTCAACTAATAAGAAAACTATTAGGTCGTCAAGTATGAAATGTCTGATTTTTTGAGAGGTCAGTTTGATAGCTGGTATCTTCTAGGTTTCTTTGGGTGCACTCTCATTTTTCTTTCCATTATGAAGGTACATTCTCCCTCTCTCAAAACCACCTACTTAATTTCTGACGAACTTTAGAATTTTTGTTTGAGAGGAACTTTTGTGAAACTACTCAAAGACAAAAAATCGTATCATTTCGGTATATGGGTTCCATCACGGAGCCTGTAAAAGGAGGACAACTCGATATACCCTAGAAATATTTGGAAAGGGAGTGGCTAATAAAGGAACGGGACATCGATGTTCTGAGAAATTTCTTCCTGGTGATATAAACCTGCAAAGTGAGCGTTGTGATGAACCTGGATTATGATGCGTTGGAAGCTGTGGCTTGAGCGGATAGGAGTCAAACTATGCCAGTATATGCAGCAAGGTTTGGCGTTCGTAGCCCTATATTATTCAGGTGTTCAAGGCAATATGACAAGGTGAAGTGGCTCGATGAACGAATTTTTCACAGTTTGATCACCAAAAATTGGTGCCATTTTTTGACCATTTTTTCCAAAACTGCGCTGCGTAAACCAGGGGAGCAAGGAGGGGAATCCACCTGCCATTCGTTGCACTGGCCAAACCTTGCTCTACTCGACCACAACTTCTCCCACGTATTAGTCCACTTCTTCGTAGAGAGAATTTTCCACCTTCAACATGATGTTGGAAATGCCCTTCGCCACGTTATTGTCGCCTGCTTGCCAGGCTTCCAAGCCATTAGCGCAACCATGCTACCGCTAAGATGGCAAGGTTGTGCCAGTAACATTGGGCATATTTGGGTTGCTCGTACCCAATCTTGTTGGAGAAACATTACCCGAAACTGTCTCATTCAAAATCAGACATTTCATACTTGACGACCTAATAACTAACTGTCAAGAACACCCCACAGTTTGTTTTTCTGGAGGGGATTCCTGCTCGAGCGGCGAGGTCGGGCCGCGTGTCTTTCTAGACCGCAGAAGGGTCACCGCTATCGATGCTCACTATAAATAGGAGAACCCATGGAGCCCGACACGCTCGCGATAGCCCCACGACATTGATCGATCGGAAGCGAGTGGGGTGATGCACTGATGGTGCGGGGCGACGAGCGGGTCTGGACCGCTGAAGTCTCCTATATGAGGCAAAGTGAGACCACGAGGAAGATTGCAAATTGTCACAAAACTCGCTGATTTTTTATATAGGCTGACGCTCATATAAAGAAATCAGAATTGAATCAGAATTTAACGTTACAAAACAACAATGTAACAATGTACTACATTCCTGAGAGTCAAAAACGGTCCCACATGACTTTCATATTGCGAGTTTGGTCACAATAACTGATTTTGTGCTTCCTGTGCCGTGTCGTCAACTAAGAGATTCTACATACGGAATAAATTTAACAACCATTAAAAAACTTGACAAAAGCAGCCTCCCAGCCTGTATGAGGCCCTAATTGGATTTCGCCCTCAGTCAATCCCCGACAGATAGAACCGAATCGAATTCTCAGTGAAGAAAAACGTCTGATTCTACGAAAGAAGGCTGTACCGGACCATCATGGAGCCAGCGCTTTTCTGTAGAAATGCGATATGGAAGATGGAGAGGGCGCACGAACGAATGTTGAATATGCTGAAGATGAGCATGCTCCGACGTGCGCCTGGTCTGAGACGGCTTGGTGAAGCCCCGAACTGATGTGCATGACCAGCACTGCAGACGGTACCAGTTCAGCTGAAAAAATTGCATGCCAAAAAACTGAGATGAAAGAAGCGCAAAAGCGTGGACCATTGCATCACCATACCCGACAGCTCCTGAAGGCTGAGGTAGCCAGGAGTTTTGGGAACATTTAGCAGGAATATTAGCGGAGTTCTATAGAATTCGCAGGGGCTCGGGGATACTATCGCATTTTCAGTGGAAGCAAACTGACACAGTGAAAGAAGAGACTGGGCTAGCGTTCCTCACACATCAACATGTGGGTGACAAACGCGCTCCAGTGAGAAATGTGGCGTGTCGGCTGCGGTCCAATTTTTCCCGTTTGCTTCCGGAAGTGTGAAAGTTCATCTGCACGCGCTGCAGCTGCACAGTCATTCGCTGTTCAGTCATTGCTTCACCAGCGTTTCGTGTCTGACATTTTCACATATTTATACTCGCAGTCATCCTGACTAATTAGTGGTGCATTCGTAGGCACCGCTTCGCAGCAGTGAAGCAGTGCTGCTACGTGCAGTTGAGCTATGGTTCTGACTCATTTTAACATGTAATATGTGGGTGCTGACAGGTTCTGGTCCTTCTCAACCCGTCAAGATCGCCCTTAGGACGCAGCAGAACCTGTCAGCACCCACCTAGTACGTGTTAGGACGTGTCAGAACCATAGCAAAACTGCGCAGCGACACGATTACGTCGGAACTCGTCCGAACACTCCCATCCGAACTCGTCCGCAACGCAGTGTCCGATCTCGTCCACCCAGCGTCGGAACTCGTCCACCGCTGTGTGGTGAAGAATTTGCACTCAAATCCTCGTAACGCAAGTAATCACGCTTAAAAAACGATGTCCAAACAAGGTTTTGAGATTAACACCTCTCTATATAGGAAGGCAGAAGTTGGTCGAAATGCAAAGTTGATGTCTAAGGCAGCCAGCAGAGTTCCAGACGCGCGGGCGGCGCGGGCGGGTGGGAGGTTGATTTGATAACTATCGATCAGCCGCCTAGGCGGCTGAGAGCCGCTACTTTGAGCGGCGCTCAGCCGCTACTTCTAGCGGGGGAGCGCCGCTCGAGCGGGGCTCAGCCGCTAAATGGCGCGTCTGCCATACGCTAACAAGCTAGCTAACAAGTCAGAGCGTTCTGAACATATCAGCTTGCAAGTCAGAACGTGTAGGACAGGCCAAGTTATCAACTTTTGTAAAATTTCAACAAAGCGGCTCCCAGACGCTAGGGGCGGCTCTCAGCCGCTCAAAGCAGCGGCTCTCAGACGCTCAAGCGGCTCTTGCTCCGCCCGCGCCGCCCGCGCGTCTGGAACTCTGCGGGCTGCCTAACGACATGATATATCTGCATATAAAAGAAAAACAAGGAAGGGAATATGCTGAACTTTATAGCGATAAGGAAGGCTTTCTATTTGCAGTGAATTTCTTTTTTAATAACTTAAATGTGCTGTAAATCGAAATGGCTGAAGTCCAACTCAGTTGCAACTTCGATTTTTAAATGAGAATCACTTACTTATTTTTTCGCGTTTGTGGATTATCAAAGAAGCCTATCTCCATACGGTGAGCTCATGAATGCGTTCATTATATTGATGATATGGACGAGTCCAATCTATGAATTAATTTGAATTTGTTCATGAATGTTTCAAAGAGGTTCAAAAGCTGTCCAAACAAACGTCTGTAACCAAGCCTGCTAAGGAATGACCTGGGAAGCTATACGAAAGACTTTCGGAAGAGAACTACGAAATAAAGTTCACAAATATGGGCCTAGCTGCTGGTTTTCGTTGTCGGACGAGTTCTGACATACGAAGGACGAGATCGGACGCCGCAACGCGGACGAGATCAGACAGGGCGGGTTGGACGAGTTCCGACGAAACGCAGCGACACAGCTGCGTTGCGGTTGAGAAGAGGTTGCTCTGGCGCACCTTCGACTGCATTAATATAAAGCAAGAAATCTTATTGCAGATTTTCTTGATCACCGGCATTGGATAGCGACATGGTCAAGGAGAACGGCTCAGTCGAGCCAGAGCATGGTACTAATGGACACCATAGCGATGATGACGGAGTGGATGAAGGTGGAGCAACAAATGGAGATAATGGAGATGACCACTCCGAAATGGTACGAAGTCTGAATTTGAACCCGTTGATGGCCCTCCCTTTCAAGCTGGCGCTTATTGAATTTCTAGGATGGTTCCCTTGCTAGTGCTTCCGAAGCCGACGACAGTGAAACAGAAAACAACGCAGAAGCTGACGTGGCTGGTGATGCCGAATATGAACTCAACAGAGAGGAACCAGCTTCTCATTCAGCACACGACTGGAAAGTTATACTGATGAAAGCTGAATTTGCTGAAGTAAGTTTTTTCTTCCTTTTCTGGATATAGCGCCTCTTCTTTCGGCGAAACATAAATCTTCATTAAGGAACTTTGCGAACAAATCAGAAAAATGAAGCCCTATGAGAGGTGTCAACGTACTGGTCGCGTCATACCTACAAAATCACTCAAAAATTTAATCCAGGTTAGGAGGCTTTTCATTTCTTCCGCTCAAGTGCTTAGCTAGTAATTCCAGGGCTTCTGCATGTTCCTTGATTGTGGTACGAAGATTGCTATGAAGATTATGAAAAATCTAACCAAGGATGTTTTCGCGCGCTGTGACCTTCTTTTTGAAATAAGTCGCATTCTACCGGATCGGCTGCAGGTATGCAAATTTCTATCAAACTCTTTTGTTTTGTTTTGTTTTTTTTTTTTTTTTTGCAAGTAATCTCGGATCTCTTTTATATTGTTTCGCTCCTGATTATCCTCAGGCAGAGATTTTCTCGCATATTCTTTAGAGTTTTCTAAAGAGTGCCTGCTCTGTCATTATATGCATTTCTTCTTCTTCTTCCTAGCGTTTGTCCCACGTAGTCGCAGGGTCCGCTGTACTGCATCTCTTCTTCCACTTGTTCCGATTATTTGCGTCCCTTGTAGTTAGTTGCACTTCAGCCATATCGGTCTTCACACAATCTAGCCAGCGAGTCTTGGGCCTTCCGCGTGGTCTCACGCCCTTAACTTCTAAGGTGAGTGCAGTTTTGGCAACAGACCCACCTTCTCTTCGCAGCACGTGTCCGAACCAACGCAATCGGGCTTCTCTCATCTTGTCGATTATCGGTGCGACTCCAAAAGCGGAGCGAACCATCTCATTCGAGACTCTGTCTTTCAACGTTAAACCCATTGACCACCTTAGCATTCGCATCTCCATCGTGTGTAAGACTTGCTTTGTGACCTTCGTGGCTGCCCAGCACTCCGTTCCATAAAGGGCGACTGGCCTTACCACTGTCCGATAGACTTTGGACTTGAGTCGGATTGGCATTTTCTTGTCACACAGTATGCCCGTAGTCGTTCTCCATTTCATCCACGCAGAGTTGGCACGTCCGTAAGCGTCGGGGAGGACATCGCCTGTGGAAGTAATTCTTGATCCGAGATATTTGAAGCACTCAACCTTCTTCAGATTGTTGCCGTCAACACAGATGGTACCATCTTCTATCTTTGCTCCACACTCCATATATTCGGTTTTTGCAATGTTCAGCCGCAGTCCATACCGTTGCAGGCGTTCTTTCCACAGCTGTACTTCTTCTTGTAGTTCTTCCCTCGTCTCTGCGGCTAGCATCACATCGTCGGCATATAGCAGGCACCATGGATGCGGCTTCTGAATATCCCTGGTGATAGCGTCTACGCAGAGTATGAACAGCAGCGGAGACAGTGCCGACCCTTGATGTACTCCAACTTGGACGGGAAAAGGCTTGCTGGTCCCTGCCGCGCATCTCACTACGCTAGTCGGCCTCGAGTACAACATCTTGATCCAACGCACGTATTCCTCGGGTATTCCATGTATTCGCAGAGCCATCCATATGAGATCACGTGGGACTCGGTCGAATGCTTTTTCGAGATCAAGGAATGCAAGGTGGACGGAACGGTTTTTCTCCCTATGTCTCTCAACAAGTAGTCGGGCGGCATGAATGGCATCAGTGGTGCCGCAGCCTTTCACGAATCCGCACTGATTTGGCGTTGTGGAAACAATTGCTCTTAGTCGTGAGTCCAAGATGCGTTCAAAGATTTTCATGGTGTGGCAAAGAAGGCGTATCGGTCTGTATGAAGAGCAGTCTGCGCTGTCTCCTCTTTCTTTCCAGATAGGCACGGTAGTGCTCATCTGCCAGACTTCAGGCGTTTTTCCTTCCATTAAGATCCTGTTGAAGATTTTCGAAAGCCATGCAGCACCGCTCTCGCCCATCAGTTTCCATACGTCAACGGGGACATCATCCGGTCCGGTTGCCTTGTTTCGTTTCATTTTCTTAATTGCCTCGCTTACTTCGGCAGGAGCTATCGGGAGAACAGGGCCTTGAATACATTCGGTTGGCGGGATTGATGGATGTGGAAACTCCTCGTTGAACATCTGATCGAAATATTGTCTCCATCTCTCTAAGACATCGTCTGGATTGCGTAGGATGTTTCCATTGGACGCCTTGATAGTGCCTATATGCCCTGTAGTCATGGTTGTGGAACGATGACGAGCTTTCGCCAGTCGGTACAGCAGTTTCTCTCCCTCTGAGGTGTTCAGTGTATCGTATAATTCTCTGTAGTGTTTCGACTTGGCGATGGCAACAGCTTTCTTTGCTTCCCGCTTCGCGGCAAGGTAGGCATCTCGGTCCTTGGCGTAATGAGTGTGCATCCAACGTTTGTACATGGACTTCTTTTGCGCGATTATGCTCTGCACCTCCTCGTTCCACCACCAGGTCGCTTTCTCGATCTTCGTCTTGCCTGGAGATGTTTTTCCCAGGATGCCAACGACTGAATCCTTCATAGTTTTCGTAATGATATTCCATTGCTCCTCGATAGTGCGCTCATCTAAAGGAGTAAGACAAGATAGCAGAGTAGGAAGGACGTTGTCTTTCTGCTCCCTCAGCTTCCACCATTTGATACGCAGCGTGTCTGTTCTTGGCCTGGCCTTTCTCGGACGGGAGATTTTCAGGTCCATAACGAGCAGATGGTGTTGTGCAGCTACGTGGTCAGAGGGGATAACCTTTGCATCCACTAAGATGTTACGATCTCGTCGACGCAGCATCCAGAAGTCAATTTGTGCTTCCCGTCCGCCACTTGCGAAGGTGACCAGGTGTGATTTCCGCTTTCGAAACTGTGTGTTAGCGATGATGAGGTCCGACACCGCCGCAAATTCGAGAATCCGTTGTCCTTCCTCATTGCGCATGCCATAGCCATATCCTCCGTGCCAGCGGTTGAAGCCTTCTCGCTCTTCTCCTACGTGACCATTGAGATCACCACCTAGCAGTAGGACTTCTTCATCTCCGATCGTATGGACATACTGCTCGAGATCCTCATAAAACGAACTCTTCTCCTCGGATGTGCAACCCACTTGTGGCGCATATGCAGAGATTATTCGCATCACGGTTTTGCCGGTGTCCACTTTCACGGCCATCAAGCGATCCGAGATACAGTCTATAGAGGTGACATGGTTCCGGAGAGCCTCGCTGATCACTATGCCAACTCCGTTCCGGTCCGTCGTTCCATGATACATGAGTTTGTATCCGTCACCGATCTCCACACATTTAGAACCTTTCCAGCGTGTTTCTTGTATACAACAGACGTCCACATGCCGGCTTCTCAAACTACTTGCAAGCTCACGACTCCTAGCCGTGAGTGTTCCGACATTCAGCGTGGCAAGCCGCATTGGTAATCGTGCCCGTTGTTGCTCGTGCTGGCGGACTAACGTCTTTGGCCGGCTTCGTCCTTTAGCCGGTAGCCCTCGCATACTTTCACCGCTGCTCGGGCGGGGGCAGCGTGCGTCGCTTCCGGGGAACGCCCTAGCTTCCGTCGAACAAGTAGATGTCATCACAGTACATATCAGTACGACGGGGGGTGTTTTCATCGACCGGCTTGTCGTGACAGCCTGGCGTCGGAATCGGATCGTCCGCGTTCAGCTCACCTCGTCATGTTGACAAGGAGTTTCCAGTGGCACCTCGTGGAGGCACGGACGTCACCACCTCTGTCATTATATGCATTTGATTTATCTAATTTCCCCCTTATTGTTAGAGTTTTGAGAAACTCCCATGTAATCCCAGTAAGTCTTCATCAAGATATCCTCTTATATATTCGTATCTGTTGCTCATATGCTTGCATTCTTGACCCGTTGCCTCTTTCGGCGTGGAAATAGCTTTTTTTCTGTAGCACATCTTCATTAAAGTCGATAAATTTTAGACGGTAAAGTTTGCTATGTTTCTGCTTTCTTTGGATGCTTAAAAACAAAGCGCTGGGATCGGTAGAAACGGTGTAAAACTTTACTATCAGGTTGTTGCGAAATTAATTGTCGAAATAGACAGTCCAGTTCAAAATGCTGTAACTCTGTTCAAACTCAACTTTATTTATCAAAATAAAGTCCATCAGATTCCACACATCTCTGCCAACGATCCGGTAATTCATTTATACCTTTACAATAGAAACTGAGATCACAAGATTTTAAGAACTCTTGGAAGGCAATTTCAACATGCTCCAAATCAGGAAACTGCTGCTGACGCAGGTTTGCTTCGAGAGCCCGGAAAAAGTGATATTCGGTAGGGGAGAGGTCTGGAGAGTAAGGTGGGTGAGGGAGAACCTCGATGCCTAACTGCGTCAGTTTTTGCCGGGTGAGTTTTGAAGTGTGAGGCCTAGCGTTATCCTGGAGCAGGACAGGCCCACCTCTGTTTACCACTGCCGGCCACATTTGTCGCAACTTTTCATACATCAGGTCTAAGTCACAACAGTAAGACTCTGATGTAACAGCCTGACCAGGTTGCAGAAGGCTATAATGAATAACACCCTTACAACACCACCAAACTGTCAACATAACCTTTCTAGGGTGAAGATCTGGTTTAGGGAAGCTTGGAGGGGTAGAGAACTTGTCTACCCATACATAACCACGTTTCTTATTATCGAATAGGAGCCATTTTTCATCTACAGTTAATAAACGGTGAAGAAATGGCTCGTTTTTCTGGCGAACGAGGAGGTTAGAACAGATCTCGTAGCGGGTGGATTGCTGGTCAGCGGTCAGATCATGGGGTGTCCACTTTTGCATTTTTCTCACCATGCCAATGGAGGCCAAATGTTTTGAAACTGTAGCATAGTGAACCCCCAGGCCTGCCGCCAACGTACGAGTAGTAGTATCGGGTTTCGTTTCCACCGCTGCTCTCAGTGCTTGATCGTCCAGCGACATCCTTCGACCACGACCGGGTTTATCTTCGAGATCAAAATCGCCGGAAGAGAATTTCGCGAACCAGCACCTCACTGTCCTTTCGGAAGGAGAGTCCGTGCCAAAAGCAAGCGCTATATTACGGGCTGCTTCCGCTGCAGAATGCTGAGTTTGAACTCGTACAACATGATCACTCGAAAATCGCGTCGGCTCACCATTTTTCGCGACCCTATAAAAAAGTCCAGGGAAGAGCTAGCGAGATTATTGAAGAAGCATCTGAAAGAGCAGAACAAACCCTACCAGGAGCTAGCACAATTTGGCTTGAAGTTGTTGAATTGGGCAAGAAAAATTTTTTTCAAGCATACCATGAAACGGCAATTATTTTCGCAACAACCTAATAATTGTAAGAAACAGTGATTATCAGAGCAGAACCCACAGCTTGTACTGTTTAATATTCAGTGTGGGGTAGCGAGAAGCACAATTCTTAAGTAACATTAATTTATCTTGAACCTCGTTGCGCTCATGCGAGGACTCTCTCAGCCTAGAGTCTCTCCTAGCCGTTCTTTCACGTAATACATTCGCATGGAATGTAGTACTCTTTAGTGATGTCGCTCAGCGACTTCGTTTTTACAATAGCTATCGATTGTGACTACGTCGCAATGAGCTGCGATTTTCGTCCTCGATGAGCCATCGTGAGAAAGGCGTGGGAGATTCTTACGTTAAGTAGCTCATAGCCAAGATTTGTGTCGCGAGAGCTTCATCTGCTTTCCCAGCATCGTGATGAGCGAACCAGCAGAACAGCATTGATCTCTTTCCGTCCTCGTTGCACTTAAACATGGCGAATTCTGAATAATTTCATAGATTTTATATTCATATTTGCTGCATATTGTCCTGGTCCCATGTTGGCTTTATGCAGATATATGTTTAATAGGCGTTGATCATAGATTATCTGGTTTTTTTTTCAGTATTTGCACTTTGCTTTTGAATATGCATGTATTGAACTGCCTCAGTTTGCCCTTTTGTCACTTACAAGCGCCATCACTGAATGATTTTGCTCCGTTTGAAGTGTAAAGACTCTTAGGCGATTGATGCACCCACTGATTTCTTTCAGAGATTCAATAAAGATGCAGTTTCGACATGGTTTAATGTGTTTCATTTCTTAAAGTTCGTTCCTGATCCCCGTGTGTCTGTAACTCCAAGAGTTTTCAACGTTGTCCGTAAGTTCACATTATTTATATTACCCTGCATACATAGTCCCATTATTTGTTGTTGCATACTGGGTTGGTTTTTCTAGATCATCCACTGAAAGCGCACAAGAAGAAGAAATTGGTACGAATGTTCCAAGAAAATTGGATAGGACTAATGATGTGCACCGTGAGTCGTCCTTCTTTGGTTTTTTTCACAATCAATGTTGATTTTTCTATTTTTTTTCTATTGCTGACAACCTCGTTTAGATTCCTCCTAAAGTTCTGTCTGTTATGATACCGTATATCACGGAAAATGTTCTAGATAGCTTAGACGAACCTCATAGAACGGCAGACTTCTTCTTCAGGGTATTTTTATACGACTTTCATACAACTTTCGTTGAGAATTTTACTAGCACTGCATTTCAGGCATTCGATAAAGGTGACATGTTTGCGATTTTGTCCTTAGGAGCTATATTCAAATTAATCGTCACACATAATTTGTGAGTTTTTCTTCCTTTTGTAGGTTACAGAAAAATGAGAATTTTTTTTCAGTGAGCATTTGAGGTTTTTTCAGTGAATATCCAAACTTCTATGATCATGTATATTCATTAACGAAGCCTTCAGTGTTATATCTCGACCAGAAGGAAAAGTTCATCTCACTTCTCGATAAATTTCTCTCCTCAACGTGAGTGAAATATTAGTGTTATATTTTCACTGGTAAAAAGACTTGTTGCTTTTTCTCTCTGTTTTTTTTTTCTCTGCTAAAGTTGTCCTTTTCTTGCCAGAGTTGCCTTTTTTTTCGACTTTATTATGATTCTTTGTACTTTTTTGGAGGGTTCGCATGTGTACGCTCGTACTGTTCTCGGAGCATATTGTTGTGATGGGAGATAGTAGTCAGATTTTTGCTCGCACTACTCATTCTGATTTTTTCCTTGAATTACGGACAGAAAACTTGGGTTTAACGTGCCGTTTCCAAATAAATTCGGTAACACCAATTCATACTGGTTATTTCTATTCATATGTTTTTCAGACACATTCCTAACTACGTAGTGGCCGGTTTTGCTAAACGACTATCTCGCATGCTTCTCTTGGCACCGGTAGATGCTCAAGAACCGGTCCTCGGTCTCATCAGGAATTTGTTAACGCGTCATCCGAATGTATCGTGTCTCATTCACCGCGATGTGCCAGGTAAATGGACGAAAATTCGGGCTTTCTCAGTTTTTTACCATCTTTGAAAGTTTTTGTTTCTCAGGGACGCTGCCATCGGATCCATACGACGAGAGTGAACCATCTCTAAGCAAATGTAATGCTCTCAACAGCTCTCTTTGGGAAATTAAGGTAGTGATTTGTTACTCCGTCTAGAATTCAGAATAGTTTAGATTTTTTTGTATATTCCTTTGTTGATAATTATCCCGTTTGCTGTGAAATTTGGAAGCCTATTATTTTTGTTCTTCTTTTCTTCAATCATTTCTTTTCTTTTCTTTCCTTTTCTTCTCTTTTTGGAGTCATGAAGCATCACACTACTTCTGATTTTAGAGCCTGCAAAAACACTGGCATCAAAATGTTGCGAAGAGGGCAAGTTTTGTCGACAAGAAATTACAACAGGTTCGTTGCTGTGCTCCAGCTATACACCGGTCTTTTTTCGTGCTTGTTTGAATAGTTATGTGAAACCACTGATTTAGATGGAATCTTTTGTACGGTTCCGATGCCAAGATGAGATATTCTCGAATATGATGGCAAAGTCCTTTGGTAGTGGCGAGGGTTCCATGGAGGATAAGTATGCCCGAGCACAGGTTTGATATCTTTATACTACGCCACTTGTTTTCGTCACAGTCTTTTTTGTTTTGTTAGGTATTTCTAGTGCTTTATCTGATCTCTACATCAGTTTTCTTTCTATATATCCTCTTGACAAACTTGTCTATACAAGCTATAGGTGTTTTTTCAGGATGGATCAGATGACGAGGAAGTTCCACCTAAGAAAATGCAAAAGAGAGGAAAGTTTGCTCGAAAACACGAAGTGAGTTGGTTGAGGTCGCTCTTCCATTACCTGAAAAATGCTACTATTCATTTCCTCTTTAGGAACACAAGGAACATGCCATCCCTATCAATTTCACCGCTCCAACCGGGCTGTTATTCCCGGAAAATTCTTTCAATTTGATGTACGAAAAGTTCTGGTGCGCATAGAAACTTAATCGTTGTGACACTGTTAGTATCTTCGCATTGTACACTTGTTGATTTTGTTGTTTCACTGTTGGTTGTTATTCCTTGCTTGTTTTAAATAGAATTTTAACACGCTGTTACATATAGAAATAAACAGATGCTGCCATTTTTTGTTATTGTGTGAATTCAACGTTTATTATTCGTTCGATACATTGATTCCCGCCCTTTCAAGTTGCATTGAATGTGGTGTTCTCCCTATTCTTTTTGTGATTTCGGAGCTGTTCACTTGAGCAATCATGAATATGAACAGTCCACATCCGTCAGTTCTGGGTGGTCTTGGAGGGGACACTCCCGCTCATGGGCCGGCTTCTGTTCTAGGTTTGTGAAATTTTTCCTGTCATGGCAGGTTTTGTTCACATAGCTCATTTTTGTTTTTGTTTTGCATGTAATTTGTGAAGAAGTGTGTAATATTTCTCCTGGAAGACATGTTCTAGGATCTTTCTATTCTCATTTTCAGTTCTGTAGGTTATAATTTCATTTAGGTGGTCATGGCGGCCCTGGATCAGTGCTGGGTCAACATGGAGGACCAGGCTCAGTCCTTGGGCCTGGTTCTATCATGGGCCCATCTAGTATCGTGGGACCTAACAGCCTGCTTGGTCCCTCTTCCATGATTGGTGGATCTCATCAGGCGCAGAGTGTGTGGTTATTTTATTTCTATAATAAATCATGCACATTATACCACACCATTAGGTATGATGCATGGCAGTCATGGAGGTCCTGGCTCAATGGTTGGATTTGCATCGCAGGATCGTGGCAGCAATATGAACTTGAATCTCAACATCAACCCTTCTTCGGTCGTAAACGTTGGCGGAAATCCGGGATCTGTGTTTCAGGTTCGTTTTCTTTGAAACGAGTGGGCGGCTAGTTTTTGTTGTTTCTGGAGTTTTTTTTTGTTAGGCACAAGATGTTCCTTTGTGCGTTCAGCGTTTCCTAGAAACGTTGCCACTGTCTCTGAGCAATGAGAGAAGCTGTCGCTATATATTAGTAGTAATGGAGTAAATTTCTGTCTCCTCCCATATTTTCAGGACATGAATCCCGGTTCAGTTGGACCTAACCTCGCTGTACCTATGACGCCGCTGAATTTCGAGCAGGTTAGTTATTTTCTTGTGGCAAGGAGCTATAACATTTTGGACACGGTGGATTGTTATTTTATTGTGGAAAGTTTTTTCAGCAAAGTTACCGAGATGCGAATCACATGCCAGCTTCCAATCTCCCAGCGGCAATGATGCCAGCTACTCCTGCCAGTGCCATCGACATTCCCATGCCTACATTACAGAATATTGTATCCACAGTTAACCTTGGTATGTGACGTTTTTACATATCATTTTTGTCCAATGGTCCTTAGAAGCTCAACAGAGTGCGTCGAAGATTTTCTATTGCACCGTTAAAGGATTCATGGTGGTAGGGTGGAATGTTGGATCGCCGAGAAGGTAATGCTTCTGATTCTCAGAGAGTTCGAGGGTTTGAATCCCGCATCTGCCTTTTGCTTTTGCAATTTATGCTCTTAACTATGCATGAAATAGTGAAAGTTGAAGGTTGGAGCGCATCAGTATGGGTGTTATTGCATGAGCTGCGAAACAAACTCCATCTAAAGCGACGGGTATCTTATATTTACCCTATAAAACTTTCCCACCACTTTCATTCCCGTCTTGCCATTTTTTGTGATTTCCAGAGTTTTTTTTTGTTGTTGTTAAAAACATACTAGAGACGAGCCAGTAGTCTTCTTACATCTAATTCCTTTCCGCATTCCGTAACGATTGTGGCTGAAAAAATCGACGTCAAATTCAAGCATGGCCGGCTGGTCCTGCTTTGCGAATCCTGAAAAAAAAAACCGGCAAAGCAGGCGATGCGGAAAATAACATAAACCGTACAATAGGTCTCTTCAATGTCTTACTACACGGCAAAAGTTTGGTTCAGCAAGTTTTGTGACTGCGGTTCTGCCTTCAGATAAATCACATTACTGTGGTAGAAAACCTCTGACGTGCTTCTGAACTTCTCAGGACTCGTTAGGCAAAAATGACGGGCGTACTTCTCCACCATCTTAGAGAATGCTTGTAATCAGAGATGTCTCGTTTTGAACTCCTCGCGCACTTTCTTTGTCGGATTTCGGTCTTCTTTTGTATTGACTATTTCAGGTGTACCACTGGATTTGAAGAAGATTGCCTTGCACGCACGTAACGCCGAATATAATCCCAAACGTTTCGCCGCTGTTATTATGCGCATTCGTGAGCCCCGAACAACTGCGCTCATTTTCTCTAGTGGGAAGATGGTCTGCACTGGAGCGAAGTCTGAGGATGCCAGCAGGTTCGGTGATCTCCCAGACATAAAGCTCTTCTGATAAAATTTCCAAATTATTGCTTTTTCCAGACTGGCTGCTCGTAAATACGCTAGGATTGTTCAAAAGCTAGGTTTTGATGCAAAATTCACAGAGTTCAAGGTAGGTTTTGGCTTATTTTTTTCGTTTTTTTTTGTGAATTCAATAATCAAAATGGGATTGAAAAAAGTTTCAAGGAACTTTCCATCAATGACGTGCGCCATATGGTTTTTAAGGTCCAAAACATGGTCGGTTCGTGTGATGTTCGATTTCCTATTCAACTGGAAGGACTATGTGTGACACACACCCAATTCAGTACCTATGAACCGGAGTTGTTCCCAGGATTGATCTACCGTATGGTTAAACCTCGTGTTGTGCTGTTGATCTTTGTTTCTGGCAAGGTGAGCTCGGTTTTGTTTAGTGGTTACTTACTGGCTTTTGAGAGTTAGAATTTGTTGATCACCGATTTAATAGCCTTTTTATATGTTGTCGGGTTCCTTTTTACCCTCGAATCTTTCCACGTTTACCACTTTATCAAGAGGCAGCTAAATATCGAATGCTTAGGTTGTAATCACTGGAGCGAAGTTCAAGAAGGATATCGACGACGCCTTCAGCCAGATTTATCCGATCCTCAAAGGGTTCAAGAAGTGAGCTGCGGGTTTCTGCGTGAAACATTGGTTATGCTTGCTTGCGCTGAGATATTTATCGCTCTGTTAGAGCTGAACAAGCTTGAGTTTTCACCGATTGTTAACCACTCGCATAAATTCCATATGCAAAGTAATAGCTAGAAGAGTTATCTGTACAGTATAGGTGCGATCTTGACGGTGTACGTGTGTGTTTGTTTGAAATAGAACAATTCATTTTCCATTATTTTGTTATATTTTTTTGAATGTTGTGTGAACATGATGCTCATTTAGTTCGTTAGTCATTCGATAGTTTGTTATGTTTTTAAGTGTATATATGGCTATGTTATGTTTCCGCTGTTATTCACGTGGGAATGAAGATGGTGTTCAACGATTCTACTGATTTGTGCTTGAAGTTGTGACGTGCAGTAGAACCCCTTCTCTGGGTTTTTATATTTACTAATGGTGGTCTTATTCTTTTTCTATTCTTCCGTCTAGTGGTAGGAACGAAACGGAAATTAAGTATCTGAGGTTTTAGTTCTTGTTTATTACTTAGTTGTTGTTTGGGTGATTAGAGAAGTGATATGGAGATGAGGAGGGACAATTGAAGATGCATCAGGAATGGAAGAAAGTGTGATATCATGATAGGATGCAGTGGTCGATCCCTATTTGGTATCCTAGCATTTGAGTATATGTTCTTTTGCAAGGAACTTGGGTTTCCAGAGGGTGATAGAAGTCACACTGGCATAAGGTACGCTACACAGTAATCCTTGTTCATCCATAGGTAAGGAACGCAGAAATAGGACTAACAGGAGCAGTGAAATGTTAGCAGAAAAATGAACTCAGACTTGGATAATTAAACCTTCCAAGCTTCAGATGACATGAAAACCATCACTGTTCAGATAAAATGACAGAGGATCCGTGGGTTACTCTCGCCTCTGCTGGGGATCTGCTAACACTACGGCAGTTGCTCAATGATTTACCACATGAGGTAGTACTGCGAATCGCGGAAAAAGCTTTCCATGAAGTGATCTGTGCAAACTTCGCAGGTGGTTGCGGTAAGTAACAGTATTCATTTATTCCATCCTGTAGAAGCTGATCCTTCTACTAAAGTTTTGAAAAATGAGAACACTGGTGTAATCTCCTCGCGATGTCCTAATTACGAACTTTTGACAATCTTGCCGAACTAGCTGTTGTGTATAGTCTGGTAGCGTACACAAGGCCCATGATCTGACATTGTCCGCAATTACGTCCGCTTGATTTCTAAGCCTACTTCATTATGTTTTGATGTGATTTTGGTGTCATTCCTTCTATTTTGGCGTGCTGCATCCATCTCCTTCAAAAGGAATTCTGTGGCGTTCTCCCATCGCTGGAAACAAGTGTGGTCGTAGTTGCGGACAATGTCACATCATGGGCCCTGTGTGCGCTACCAGACCATAGTTAATTACTCACTTAACCTGAAATGGCAATTGCGAAGGCAATTCTGAATAGCGGTCGTATTTAAGAGCTTCATCAACTGTGTTTTAGTGTCTTCTCCTCTTCCTTCCTTTTTGACGACCGAATTTGCAGTGTCTGAGTTGAAGTTTGATCTCAACGAACCTTATCTCAACGTCAGGTATAGAATTTCTTTAGCTGTAACTTTTTTTTGTCCAAAGAGGTGCTGACGACATAGAGGCGTAATAAAGAATAAAGAAAGAGGTGCTGGCAGATTCAACGAAAAAAGGGAGGTGGCCGTTAATTATGGTTGTCATTTGTAAAGGCTACCATGAGAGGCTAGCTGACCACCAGCTGTCAGCGTTCAGCCGATCAATATCTCACTGTGACGGGACAATTTGTTCGCCATATCTGGAACTCGTAAAAGGTTGACCATGAGAATTAGGGGTGGGGGGGGGGGCACCGAGATTGGTTGGCTGTTTTATACATAGACTACATAGAGTTAAGAGACATAGGATGTGAAGTTTGGTTAGCTGACCTGGTTTTTCTTGGTTATGTATTCATGATTTCTTACCCACAAATTCGACGAGGCAGTGCTTTACACATGGTGTCAAAATGGCATGGCCTTTGCCAGGCACAAATAAGTGAACATAATAGATATGGTTGGTGTTCCGGGAGGTAGATGTCATTATATGCTCACCATCTGCACCTCTTGCCACAACCCTAGCCATTTTGACTCTTTTCATTATTTAAATAAAAATTATTCTACCCGATATTATTACATTAAGGGTGTTACCTTTACTCTTACTAGCGAAAATAGCGGTACTGGATCGAAATCAACTGGCAGACACCTGTACTCGTGCCAGATTACTTGCCTTCAGGTGAGGTGACAGCTCCGAGATCGATGTAGGCGAATTTATAGCTTACTGCACATGAACCTTGTGGAACTTTAAACTTTCAGGATTTTGTTATTATGGCAGAAGATTCTTCGCGAACCGTGTGCAGTTTTAAAGGATTTGATGGATGAATATGTGAGTCTAGAAAGAAAGCCTCAATTCCTTCCGGAGCTCCTGCTATTACTTGTCTTGTGCAATTGTATTCCTGTAATTCAGGCCCAAAGGATAGAACTTGATGAGCTGGGAAGGGAGGAAAAAATGCAATATTGGCTTGAGAGAGCAAATGCGTTGCTGGGCTACTACGATTATGAAAAATGCTCGGATTACATACAGTGAGTTGGAGAGTCTTTTTGCTTCATCCACTGTCTTTTTCCTTTTTTCCACTTTTATTTTTTTTCTTTGCGCCCTGCTTCCTGGTGAAAAGGCTCTAAAATATGAAGGTGATGATGTTTTTATTAGAAATATGTTAGAGATATCGCTTTCGCTTGAAATTTGAGCATTTTCTGCTTTTCAGGCGCGCTCTGGAAATATCTGGACTCAATCTGGAGTTGGCAGGAAAAATGGGGAAGCGAACGCGTTTCCAGCAGCGCGATATCGCCCAACTTGTCCTGAATGCGGTATGCATTGAAAGCTGTTGTTTTTCTTCATTATTTTATGGATAGGTGGAAATTTTCAGGATTCAACAGCATCCATAGTGCATGGCGAAGATAGTGATGTCCCTGGTAACTGTGCTTTGAATGATGATACACTTCTAGAAAAGGTGGATTTGCGAGTTTTTTCCTCTTTTTTTTCACGCAAAACTGTACATAACTTCTTTGGATTTTTTTGTTCATTTGTTCACAGAATTATTTATTTACTACTCTTTATTTTACTTATGTACTTCTTTAGATCTCCCTTGCTGAAGGTGACACAGAAACTGTATCACTATCGCCTATCCAACTAGCTGTCATGTTGTCTATATTCCGATTAGAACGGAGGAGCGAACATTGCGATGAGCTGTTCATGGAGAAAGCGGATGCTTATTTAGAAGCGGTATTTTTTTTTTTGGAAATAGCTTTTTTCGGACCTATTCTCATGGTCACTGAGGGTCCTTCAGATTATTCGACAACGACGGTGTTGGTCAGTGCAGGCAGCAGCTCTGCTGGCCAGGTGTGAGCTGGAAAGAACGAGAAACCGACGGGTGGAGCGAGCTTGCGCACAATCGGAATTGATATGCAAGTTGATGGATGGAGTAGATGATGGGGTTGGTTTGAGCTGTTTCCTAGGAAATCAATAAACCTAACATTCTAAGGTGTTGAAAAAAAAACGAAAAGTAAAAAGGGAAAGCTCACCTTCTGATTCGTACTGTTCTCTTGTACGGAAACCGAGCAAAAAGCATGGGACTTCCTCCAGTACTCATCAGTAAGGGGGGGGGGAAGCGCTAAGTTAAACCTAACACTAAAAAATGATAATAAAAAAACACCATTGCCTGGGATCCTAGGTTTTCCTTTCATGAGCGACTATGCGAAGATTAGGTGCAGGACAAGAGACGGACATGAATTGTAGGAATAATGTAGACGTTTCTGAAACTTGGGTAGTTAAACTTATAAAACCCGAAAATATCACGCAGATTCGGTTGGAAGCGTGAAATGAATGTTCGGGGAGTGAACGAAGAAGATGTGGAGCTCACAAGTGGAAAATTTGATGAGGTCCTGTATTGGTCAGCACATCGAGCTAGCCAATCGCAGATCCTGCAAACACCTCCTGCTACTGGAACGGCGCTCCGTATCTAAAGGGAGATGAGGCATTATGTCATAAATCTGAGCAAATCTTTCGTGGCTCCTGATTGGCGTCACCTATTAAAAGTGGGGATTTTCTTCGGAGCATGCTATATTTAAAGTTTGTTTCAAATGCGACGATAATTGAGTTTCTGTGCTGACGACCTGTTTTTTTTTCTCCCATTCCTCTTCAATTGTTGCACACCTTCCCGCGTTCTTTTTCTGTCTGCCACCCCTGTAGCTATCATCTCCAGTGAAACGCACTGTAGATTACGCCTTCGGTCAAATTTTTCAACTTCTCGAATAGTACTACCGCCTTCTTGCAACTCTTGCTGCCATTGAGATGTTTTCCAAAATTACAGCTGATTCTTCACACCTTGGCCAGACATTGAAGCTCTTCCAAATTCCTGGCAGTTTTTTGCGCTCAGGTTGTTGAACGTCACTTTGGCCTGACTCCGTTCATACTGAAACACTTTTTCAGTCTCGATCCTCTCCTTTTTATCGTATTAGAATGAATCAATTGAAGAAATGAGAGCTCTTATGGTTAGAAGTAATTTTGAGAGCTATGATGCCTGCTACTTTCCACACACACCGGTTTCGGAGACTGAACTGGACCGGAAATGTGGTCTCCTTGGCGAGGAAAATTCACTATTTTAGTTTACAGAGCACGTCAACGGGATGTACTGATATTTTTTGCCTATTTCATCCTTTCCTGATCATTTCCTAAGCATTCGGTGGTCAAATTTTCTGGAGATCTCTGCCCATTCAATGAACAAATCCCTCTCAGGCTCCAGACACTGTCAAAATGAAGCGGACTGGTTTGGTACTTGCCAGTGGATTAGAGCCGTTCTGGAATGCTCATGTTATACACGCGGAAACGCTTCGATCACTTGGATGTACTGCGGTAAGTTCGGTGCTTTTTATTGACATTCACAACTGCGTGTTATTTTCTGTGACAGCCTCTTTGAATCCACAAATTTTGTTATCGTTCCAGCTCGTAGTAAGGAGCTTTGATGAAGCTCTACAAATTCGTTGCACTGTTAGGAGGTGAACAAACTCCACAATGGTCATGTATCTATGATTTTTCGCTGAACTCTTGATTACTCTGCAACCAGCTGCTTTTCTTTTAAATTCTGCGCGTAGCTACTCCCATGCACTGCACTGCAATGGGTTCAGCTACCTTACGAAGCAGGAGGATTGGTTCTAGGTCACTGAAATCCTTCGAATCTTGGAAACCAAGTCTATCTCTTCTCGCCGGTTATGTTTTTCCCTACGTCTGAGCTCATTTCTCTCTCTCTCTCATTTCTCTCTCGTCTCATCTCTCATTTTTATGAAGATTGTTATTTATTTTGTGAAAATTTCCGATTTTCAGGAAGCACTGCTCATTTACGAGAAGCTCCAAATGTGGGATTGTGTGATAGATTGCTTCAAGCAGCTTGGTCAGCTGGAGAAGGTACTGTTTTTCGAGAATTTACTTTCATAAAAGTAGCTTTCGCTGTATTTTTTCGTTTAATCCTACTATGCTTCTTTCAGGCTGAAGCCCTGATTCGAAAATTGTTGCTGGAGCGACCGAATGATTCCATGCTTTACTGCTATTTAGGAGATATTACTATGGAAACAAGTTACTACGATAAAGCTATTGAGGTACGATGGGATTCTTAGAGTGTTATTCATGAAATCTTTGCAGGATTGAAAATTTTTCCTACACAAGTACGTTATCAGTAGTGAACAGCCGCAGTTAATGGTAGTACTTCACTTCAGGATAGATTTCGAAATTTCTGGAATGTGAAATGTGTAGGCGACGCACACTTCTTTGCAAGATTGCTGGAAGACACCTTTTCGAATCCCATATTTTTGGAGAGTTCGAGGTCTCAGCGCTACGACAGCTGTCACAAGGAGTTGCAGCATGCCATGACAGAGATGGTATCGCTCACTGACGCCTAATTGACCGCAACTCGTTGA
Organism: Ancylostoma ceylanicum; assembly: GCA_000688135.1. Taxonomy (NCBI): domain Eukaryota; kingdom Metazoa; phylum Nematoda; class Chromadorea; order Rhabditida; family Ancylostomatidae; genus Ancylostoma; species Ancylostoma ceylanicum. Next base: position 248,016 of record JARK01001343.1, read on the forward strand.
GGTAGCTGTTATAGCACGGTGACCGCAAACTCTTCAAAAATATAGGCTTCAAAAAGGGGATTTTCGGCTTTCTTGTGAGGTAATATGTATACCATTGTGATCAGCGTCGTCTGCAGACTCTTCCAATATCGAGGTCCCAAAATCGATCCTGAGACGAGAGACTGCCTTTAATGGCTTTGTGATACCTGCTGACTTCCTCTTGAATTTTTTTGGAGTTTGAAAAACAGCTCGTTCTTCAAAGTGTTATTTCTCTGAGTGCAGGGCACCTTGCGTCTCGAGTGAGAAAAAGAGATTTTCCTACATCGTTTCGTGGACCACAATATACATATTCTTATTATCAAGACGAAACTTACGACAAGCTAAGTCCAAAAAATTCAGATATCCAATGATCACAACGCTCGTGCACGAAAATCCTTTGGTTTCCTGATGCTGCTCAGAAACCAGTTCGATAGTGCATACGAACATCTGAGGAGGAGTCTGGAGCTTCAGCCCATTCAAGTTGGTATATGTGCATTTTTCACTTACCCGACGATTTTTAATAATAACTTTCTGTTTGTGAACTTTTTGCTGTTTTTTTCCCACACCTAAACCTTTCTACTGCAGCTCGGAGTTTGGTTCAATGCTGGATACTGTGCTTGGAAGCTTGAACACTACGCGGACGCTGTAACTTGCTACCACCGATGTGTAGGTTTAATTCTCTCTATTTTTTCTCTCTTTTCAATCGTAAAATCTGTACATTATTCTGTCCCATATGCATATTTTAGGTCAGCTTCGAGCCTGAACATTTTGAGGCATGGAATAATTTATCCGCAGCATATATAAAGTTGGGGCAGAAGGATAGGGCTAGGAAGATACTGCAAGTAAGAGAAATCTCCACCTACTTTTGAGCGTTCTACACTTCAAAAGAGGTCATTTCAGGAGGCGTTAAAGTTTAACTACGAGCATCCAAAAGTCTGGGAGAATTATCTGCTGCTCTGTGTCGATACCGCACAATTTGAACAGGTATGCGTTTCTCATGAAAAAGAAAATTCTCATCATTCTCATTTCTCATGAACAGAACTGGAGATTTTTCTGGATTATAGGCAGAGATGTAGATTCTGCTAGTGCTTTACAAGAGCGCTCTGATCCAGTTATCCACGAAAGAAAACTACTTGAAATAGAATAAAAACAGTCCAAAAGGAAAAATTACGATAAAATAAGAATAAAAATAGGTAAATGGAGTAAGATTTTCTTCCTTTTCTCGCCCAACTTGCCATAGCAGCAAAGATTTCTCGATTTTGTCTCGATGATCATGTTTCCTGAGGTTGTGGCGCACCTGTGGGTGTAATAAATAAATAAATAAACAAGTAGATAAATAAATAAATTTTCTAGGCAATTAAAGCGTTCCATCGGCTACTGGACCTCAATAAACAACAGAAGGACGATGAAGTTCTGGAGATTATTACTAACGGTGTTCTACGGATTTGTGAAGAGGTGAATTATCTTGCCATCCGAACTTTTTCTAGGAATTTCCGATGTAAGCATTATTATTTCGATTCATCTTCCTCACTTCCTAGGCCGATGATGAGCAATCCACTGCGGATGCCGCTACTCTCAAAGCCGAACTCATTAAGCTGTTTGGTCGAGTCAGCGCTGTGCAGTCGTTATCGTCGAAGGTAGGGCTCCACCATCTATGTAGCAGTGCACTAAAAACTAGCAGAGGTGCCTGCAGAAATTTACCTCGGGACGATGCGGGCCAGGGAGGGGTTAGGTGGTGGGACAGGGAGAGGAGGGACGGCGGCAAAGGAGTTTCTAAGGAGCTTGAGTAGGTGTGACAAGGCTAAAATTCGCTTTGGTAAGGTCTGCGTGGTCTAACTGTTCTGGATAGAGATCTGCAGCACTCACCTGGCAAGAGTTCAGCGCATCTAATCAGACTACTCCTTCCACATCTTCTATACGTGGGTAACAGGATATGCTGCAGCGATTAAGTTTGTTCCAAGCGACTAGGTACAGTAGGCGTCAATGGCGGTGACCCGTCTGCGGCCTCAAAAAGTACGCGGCGCGACCGCGCCGCTCACGGTAGAATCGTCACTGCGGGTGCAAATCTGGGTTTTCTTGATAGTTGTTCATCACATTTGATGGCAACTAGTAAGAAAGCTAACTGACTATCAAGAAAAACCCATGTTTTGATGTCTTGGAGAGAATTCCTGCTCGAGCGGCGCGGTCGCGCAGCGTGCTTTGCGAAGCCGCAGACGGGTCACCGTCATTGACGCCCACTGTATGTCTAACACAGCATGAAAGAATTTGTTTGATGGCGGCTTTTTACACATTTCCATGATTCCAGTCGGCAGTCCTCCAAACTTTTTCTAAAAATCAAAAATTGAAGTTTGCCAGACAATCCATGTACCCATGAATGCGCGATGAATTACTCTTCGCCCAGTTCTTCGCTACTGAGCATAGTTTCTCAATAACATACTGGTGAAGGTGAAAAACACATTCAAAAAAGAAATCCACGCCTTCTCCTCTCCTGGATGTGCGTTTCTGCGTCGGCCACTGCTTCCATCTCTCCCCCCCC
>JARK01001343.1:250916-271563 GCA_000688135.1 Ancylostoma ceylanicum
CCCTCCGCCCTGGAACCATAGTGCTATTAGTCTGAGTAGAGTAGTCTTCAGAGAAGATGTAGCTCTATTGATATCATGGAACGGTTTTGGAGATCATCATGAATTGTATTTCTTTTACTAATACGTATTTCTTCTACTATTTTTCTTTCTTGAACTATTATTTACACGCGTTTCTTAGCTGCGAGTTCCCCATATCTGCCGCATTTTTGTGCTCAAATATTCTTATTTCCAGCTCCAGCTTTCCTACTCGGACATTTACAACTAGTAATTATGAAAAAAAAATTCTAAACCGGACATTTTATTCAGGCATGGAAAGCGTACGCATCGCTCAAGCAACCCAAGGACGACAATGTGGAGGAAGCAGAGAAATACATTCAATTACTGGAAAGAGCGTTACTAGCGGATTCTAACAAGCCTGTAAGTCTCACTATTCATCTCAGTTTTCTAACATGAATTAGTGAAATTCTCGTTCGAGTACTTGATGACTGCTGAATGCACCTATTGGAAGTCATAGATTCATTTTTGAACTCAGGATTTTAAGCAGTATTGGCTATCTGAATCTATCTAGTTTATTTTATTTTATTCTAATTTCACTTTATTTTATTCATGTGATACAAGAACGCGCTAGACATCAGCATTGAGTAATGCAATCAAATCTGGACAAGCGAAATGGAAAGGATTCTGAATTTTAACAATAAACATATTTAGGAAACTTTTGAGGGAGCTCATGATCATTTTCTTACCCTTATACATACGTGCCTTTTCCAGAACTGGGGTAAAGGCGCGGAACTGTGCTGTTCCGTGCTTTCATCAGCCATTGAACTGGCCACTGAGCGACTTCGAGTTGCCTCTCTCAAAGGAGGCGATGCTGTCAAACAGGTTCGTCCTCGAAAAACAAGTGTCTCATATGGCGTATGTCTAGGATAATCCCTGATTCAGGCAAAATCTCGCGTGAGAATGTCGCTGAAGCCGCTAATCACTATTGCAAAGAAGGAATGTGGTGGACAAGAACCTCAAGACGGTGATGAGAAGGTGGTGAAGGTTAAAGAGTTGTTGGAAGGGGCTGACAAATTATTATTAGAAGCTTCTCAGTAACTTGTTGTTGTTTTCGTTTGGTTTATTGTTGGTTGTTGCATTGTTTATTCTCACTGTTGTTTATTTTGTTGTGGATATAATTTTTGAATGTCTTACAGAGAATATTAATGAAAATCAAGCGTAAAAATTGCTGCCTACTTACATCTTGGGTAATTAAACCCCGACATTGTGCGCTTTGCTTGCTACTGGTAACTACTGCATTATATTTGCGAAAAAAAAAAGTGCATTTAGGTTAGTCTCTCACCACAAAATCGATTTGATGATTTTAACATCAGAAGAATATGCAGCCGACGCCGATCACGATGGTGTACATATTTCCTAACAAGAAAACCAAAAAATCCTTCTTTGCATTACGTCTTTTTGGAGAGTTCCAGGTGCCCTTCGCGACAGCTACCACAGGAAGTTGCATGTCGCAACACGTTAGGCGCCAGAGATCGAGATCACCTCTGCCACGACATCACGCAACTCCGCAACTCCTTGTGGTAGTTATCGCAACACCACCTCGAACTCTCCAAAATCAAAGGATCCGGAAAAGCGGTTTTTGGCACTTTTGTGAGGAGATAGATATACTTTCGTGATCAGCGTCGTCTGAAGATTCTTCTGATTCAGAAATCTCGAAAATCGATTCTGATGTGAGACGCTGCCTTTGATACTTATGTACTTTCAGTGACGACAACGTTGAATACAGTTGACCAGATTTATTGAAAGTGAGTGAAAGCATGGATTGAAATCACAGAAGCTTCGTGGAAAAGAGATCAAAATCCAAAAATCTGCTAGTAGGTGTGATAGATGTACGTAGGAAGGACGTGTTTTTCGTCGACACACCGTTGTCAATTACCTACGTCGTCCAGAAAGACATGAAAAGAGAGAGAACAAGGTAGGATAGCAACTATATAGTGCAATTTTCCTTCAGGAACACAGAGGCGTCAATAGTTATTGCACATCTGAAAGAAGGGCTGCGACGCACCACCCACGCGGCAAACCAGCTCGGCGCTGTAATTGTCGGGCGTTGCCGAAATTGTTGCCTCTATACAAAACTATGTACAGTGGGCGTCAATGGCGGTAACCCCTCCGCGGCCTCGAAAAGCACGCGGCGCAACTGCGCCGCTCGAACAGGAATCCCCTTTAGGACAACAAACTATGGGGTGTTCTTGACAGTTTCCTTGTTAGATAACATCAAATGTGTTGAACAACTACGGAGAAAACTCAAATTCTCCACTGCAGCGATGATTCCGATGATGAAAGGAAATTAGTCGTGGAAAGGTTCTTTAGGCAAGGCGGCAGTCCCAGGAGCGCTCTACAACTACAGCGCCCAGGTGGCCTGCCGCGCCGCGTGGGTGGTGCGGCGCGGCATTGTTTTCTGATGTGCAATGATGACTGACGTTCCCTGTAGTATCTACAATAGAAATATGTAGTAATAGTTGGTCATAAACCAACTTCATAGGATAAAATGATCGACTGCGGCTCAAGATTGCCCCTATTCTTTTGAGCCAAAGGATATTTTTCATTGGAGGATATGGTATTGTCGTTGGAGAGGACAGTACACAGTACTTTACAAGTTACAGCAGCCGGCAGAGTACTACAGTTATGCCTTTCTGCGCTTTTTGTTAGCGCACGGTTTCTTGCACCACTCCAGCCGTTTCATCTTCGAATTAAGCCGCAAGCCGACAGCGCAGCCGCTGAACACCGGGCAGCATACGTCTGGACGACAGCGTAGTCCATGCTCCCGAATATCGGCCTTCACCTTGGCGATGTCTTCAGGCGTGGGCAGGTCTTCTGAATTGTTAGATAACTAGTAGGGTAACCCTGGGGTTAACTGGTGCTTTCTGGGGCACCCCATACTGTGGAAGCTTACCCTCCTTGGCCGTCTCGTTCTTCTTCTGAGGCGTCTCCGGCATTGTCGTTTCTCCACAATTTCTACTTTCCAAGCCGCAGTGATCGCGGTCACTGCAGTCTCTTCGGCGGTGTTGCAGGCCATCTTCACATTTCGACCATTCTGTCTGCGTCTCTGTCGCTATGACGAGCGAGTCAGGAATTGCTAAACTCCATGTGTTAGTCTGATTTGCTTATTAAAATCAAAGTAACTGTAAAAATTCGAGGAGGTATCCGATTTTTGAACCGATTTTTTAAACAAAAAATGGGCGCAAATTCACGGTTGTAGAGAATTATGCCTGGAAAAGGCGGAGCGACTAAGGCCTGTGATTGGCTGCTTGCGTGAATCGACCAATCACAGAGCTTGATCGCGCCGCCCTCTACGGGTATAGAGCTCCACACCTCGAATTCACAACACAGGCTCAATGTAGTTTCATAATTAATTACTAAATTGCCTAGATAAGCAGTGACTAACATTCAGTAAGGTTTGCTATTACCCAACCTTGTCCAGGTTTATCTTCGTCCAAACGAAGAAGCTGGCTTTTACTGCAAAAACATGTGAATAGAGGTTACCGAAGGTCTTCGCTGACCGCATCCTCGGCCGCTCTTTTGACTTCTGACATCCTATTTCAAAGTAATCCACGATATCAGTATTCTCCTCTGTGAACAGATCACTCTGAGTGTGTCGATCTTCCGAGTTGAGGACGCAGTTCAGCTGGGCCTCCTGAAAACTTATCGAATTGAGTAGCGGGATCCATGAATTTCTCAAGAATGTCCTGGACTTTTCACTAATTTCGAAGCAAACAAGTTTACCACCAGAGACGTCAGGCATCATTGAGATTACCCAAGGTAAACATGCTAAAACTCCCAAGTTTACCTATGGTCAGCAGGGACGTCAACACGTCCACCATGGTTAATCTCAGTTATGCATCCAGGCGGAGAATTTCATATGTGTTACAATCTTTGTGACACTAAAAGCTCATCGTTCTCGGTGGCGGGATCCATGAATTTCCCAGGAATATCCCGTGTACTTTCCACTAATTCCAAAGCGAACAGGTTTACCTCCATAGGTAGCACGTATCATTGAGATTACCCAGGGCGAACGTGTTAGCACACCTCAAATTTACCCATGGTCAGCAGGGACGTCAACACGTTCACTTTGGGTAACCCCAGTTACCTTGAATGCATGCAGCCCCCGGATGCAAAATTGAGATTACCCAGGGTAGACAAGCTGTCGTCTGTGTCAACGGCGAACAAATTTGTGTAGTGTTGACACTTTTACCCTGGGTAAAGCGAATTGTGCATGCGGCCTCAGACTTTAACATGTGTTACGACTTCCATGATACTTGGGTAGAATTCGGGCCACTAGTATACCATCGTTTCTGAGGAAGAACTCATTCGCTTCTAGCTAGAGGATAGTAGGATATACCTAGCCTAGATGCATCATTGAGATTACCCAGCAGGGTAAAGGTGTTGATGCCCGAGTCAACGGTGGGTAAATTTGTGTGGTGTTACCATAGAGTATACCTAGCCTGGATGCATAATTGAAATTACCCAGCAGGATAAACGTGTTGGCGCCCGTGTCAGCGATGGGTAAGTTTGCGTGGTGTTACCATGGGTATACCTAGCCTGCAGTTTGCGTGGTGTTACCATAGAGTATACCCAGCCTGGATGCATCATTGAAATAAACTAGGAGGGTAAACGTGTTGACGCCCGTGTCAACGATGGGTAAGTTTGCCTGGTGTTAGCACGTTTATCATGGGTAATCTCAGTGATGCATGCGGCCCCTGGGAATATGTTTGGACACCACTATGGGTAAGTTGAAAAATCCTCCATCACCTCAAAGAAGTACATTCCACTGGAGCAGTTGAATCCAAAGGTTAGATGACTCTCCAGGCAGAATTCGAAACACGCTTCGAATGAGGTGGCATCAGCTACCGCCTCAGCAAATCCGACCAGAACCATTTGCGGGAAGCGTGTGAACGTTGGCACGCAGTTTCTAGGATGTCAAGGCTGTTAGGAGGTAAAATGCTTGGCAATTCGCCAAAAAATACTTCATAGCTGTCTCGGCGACGCATATTTTCTCGTAGTAGTACGAGTCGTTGCGTTGTTTCAGCTGACCATTTCCGACCGGTACGGCGGTCTCAGACGAGAAGGAACAGGTAGATGGGCTGTGGTCAAACGACCTGCAGTCGAGTGCTTGTCCGGAAATCTAAATTGAATCGAGAGCAATTTAGCAAACTAGTCTGCCGGCAATGAACACGGAAGGGAAAAGAAATATGGAAGGGAAAGGAAATTATATCCTGAATGGCCGAGTAATTATGCTCGAGGAAAATCTGAGGTATAATTACTTAGGTTCCCGGATCCGCGGAAAAAGGCTATTTCCTTGCAGTTCTCCGCTAGGAAAATGGGTAAATTTTTTCCCAAACCTCATTCTTTTCACAGGCGGAGACGCATTCGTCCACATTTGTCACTGGCATTGTTATGTCATCGTTGTTGTACAGTTCGAAACCTTCGGTACGTAGGAAGCTTAAAGGAAAAACTTAGGTATGGAACATGATTTTGAAGTGATTTCAATTTTTCAGCAGCTGCATGGACATCAAAAATTTCATAACGCCCTTCCAATGCCGGAAAATTGCTCAAAAATTTCCCCACCTGACAATTTTCCCCGGCGGACAATACGGCCGAACGGCTGGCTCTTCGTCAGCCTGTCGTTGTTCCGTCAACTCGTCCGCTTTCGCTATATCCACAGACTCTTCCCGACGGTCCACTTTTGTCGCGCGAGCCACCGCTATAAGTGCCCACTTTGCGCGAGGAAGTCTCTTTCAAAAGCCTGGATGCATCGTTGAGATTACCCAGGGTAAACTAGGGCCAATTTTGGATGGTGCCAACACGTTTACCCAAGGTAATCTCAACTATACATGCGGCTGAAGAAGTGAATGATGGAGGCACCAGGCTCGGTCGGCTCAGGTCTCGCAGGTAGTGTTGCCACTGTTGCGGATTCAGTGGTGCTTGGCTCCGGAGTGGTTGTGGTGGGGGTGGAGGTAGGGAAGCTGGAAATACTCTTCTGAGTATAATGGTTACCCGTGGGTACGGTAATCCTACTGTAACGAATCTCCTGATACTCACTTTAGACACTGGTATGCGTGAGTAGGCTCGAAATAGTCTCGACTCTGGAACTTAAGCAGACGGGCTGGAGCCTGGTCACCGACATGAGCGAAGAGGTCGCAAACCTAAACGAGGAATTTCCCGGGTTTTTTCTCTTTTCCAACGATTTCCTATACAGTACCTGATTGATGTTGTCATAGACAAACGAGCGACAACTGTAGACGCCCGTCAGGCTGCGAAGACAATAGGACTTGCAGTGGAGTAGTGAAAGCGATGACCTGCAATTTCTATGGTTTTCTTGGATTTTCCGAGGAACACCTGGGTTGCCTCTGTTACCTCCTCTCATAGGGCTGGGCATTGACGATTATACAGTTGGCATAGCGGCGGAAGCAAGGATCGTCTAGAAGAGAACAACATGTCCATAATACAGGAAAATTAGAGGAAGCAGTAGGGATATTCATTGGATTCAATGTTGCCTATGGACTCACAAAGAACGTAGTAGATTCAAAGGAAATGAGAGAAAAGAGAAATGAAGGAAAAGAGAAGAGAAATGAACTAAGAGGAATGGAATCAACCCAAAAACTGGGAAAATGTCACATACGTACTTAAATGAGGATTTTGAGCACTATTAGACTACCTTCACACAACAAATCTCGAATAGAAACTTTTCTCGTACGCATAATTTTGCCGTGGGGCGCTTTCCCTCCATAGTACCAACAAGGGCGGGATTCCTGGGCTCTCATTGGCGGTTTTTCGTTACGCGTTCCTTCATTAAACCGTCCCGTAGTATGGGTATCCTTGCTTGTTATGCAGAATTTTTGCAGCACTTGAAAATCGGTCAAGTATTTTTGGATCATCCTGTAGAGGGTATGCACAAAAACCAAACGATACGCGTTCATTTTATACAGCAATGTTTTTTTTTGAAGGATTCCGTCATGTACATATACGGTACCCTTTACACTGTAGATACAGTACCTCACAGAAAGACTACTTTGCATTCAAGGAATACAGAAAACGTTAATAACGTTTATGAACACCATTACATACCCTATTGCCATTTTTTTACCAGCTTTGGTATTTTCTTCCGAATTCTTACAGTAATCCACCTGTATGCCTATACTATTGGGTTACGTTGCAAAAGGAATACAGGAGTGAGCAACCCTTCCCCCTTCCTCCCCTCTCACGTGCCCTTCTTCTGAGGCTGATTTTTTGAGGTCTCTGAGTTTAGTTGGCCAGGTAACGTCAAATTTCCAAAATAGGGAAAATCAGACCCTGCTAGCACGGAAGACTGTAAAGTTTTTGAGAATCTATGCAGGAGATGAACAGTTTAACTGTTGCCGTCGCATGCATCACTGAAATTACGTACCCAGGGTAAACGTGTTAACAGCGCACAAATTTGCTCATTGCTAACACGGGCGTAAACGCGTTTATCCTGGGTAACTTCAGTGATGTATTCAGGCATTGGAGGAAGAAGACATAAGGAAAGTGGCACTGATGAGAAAGCAGAGATATAGCACAGACTTATAAAATAATCTAGATAGCTTCAAAAGAATACGAAATACGGGAATAATGGGATAAAATTGGAGGAGCGGGTAGAGCCGGTGTTACTACAAAAAGAGCACCGAAATCCTTGCTCAGAATTTGCTTATTCAATCTTAACGTTGATTTTCCATGTATTCTTTATGTGTTTTCTCTCGACCTACTACTTACCAGTACAAAATATACCATTCTTACGTATGTTTAAACCCCTAATATATGTGAAATCAAAAAATATTACTTACATTGTTGTTAAATCCACACCACAACTAATTTTTCAGCTTGATGTTAATGTGGTTAATTGCTTTTAATTGAGGTTAGAGTTAGTGTTACCTGTTAAATTTACATATTTATTACTTTTTCACTATTCTCGTAGTTAGAAAAATCAAGACGGAAACATATCAGTAATGGAATTTAACTGAGAATTCAATCCAAATCTCTCCAAATATAATATGAATGAATTAAGTTCCGCGTTAGTTCAAAATGCTCGCCACTCACTCAAATCCGGTATTCCAGCGATCACTTGACGGTCTTCTTCAGGATCTCGAGAGACCTATAAGGAAGTCAAGAGAGCGCAAGGAGATTTGCGGGCAGAAACTACTTCAAATCGTTTTCACTAACGGAAGATGACTGGTTATACCAAAAAAAAAGTAAATATTCGCACACCTTAACACTGGAGCTCTGTTGACTTTTCGGAGCTCCATATCCAGCAAGTCCTGCGGTAGAAGACGTAGTATCGCCCTAAAGTGTGGTTTGTCCTTTTTTCTACAGGCGATACTGTAATGCGCCTACCGACTGCCTCGGAGGTGCACTGTACTTGTTGGGCTTCCTATCCAGTTTTTCTTTCTTCTTCTCGAAGTAATTATGAAGTATGTTCTCGCTCTGAAATAGTGATTTAATTGTGTCAGAAAAGTACTCGAATAGTACGTGCAAAAGTAATACCTTTGACCTGTCGTATGGCTGCTGTCTGGATGAGGAGCCGAACGAGTGGGAAAGGCTTGAAGGAGAGGGAAAATCATCGCTAAAAAGAAGTTCGACAATTAAAAGCATAGGAGACTGTGGATTTGTGGGAAGTTTAGCCCTTCACATAATAAAAAAATTATTCCCAAAAAATATGAAGCGTCGCTCTCTCAGAGACACTTTTAATAGGCCTATTTTGTGGATGATGTCCTAGAAATGTGCATTTGCAGGCTACTGTGTCCAGGCCCCACTCACCTCTCCTGAAAAGTATGCTGCGAGGTGATGTCTTCGAAGTCCACCTCACTGGTGTTAGTAAGAACCGTCGGGAAAATAACAGCTGCCACAAGAAATTTCAGCCTGAAGTACATTTATTCGATGAAAAAGGAGAGTAATATTCAAAAATTGACCCCTATGCATAATGAGTACAAGATAGAGATGTAGAGGGTTGCCTGGATCGCTGAGCCCAGAGAGCGCCGGACTATCCGGGACAAATTTTTGCACTTTCAATAGTTGAAAAATCCAAAGATCGATGCACTCACCTTGAGACGGACATGAGAGTAGGCGAATAATTGAGGTTTTCAGAGAGTGACCCGTCGCCGCTACTATTATGTTCCCTGTCGCCGCCGCCCGCTGCCGCGATACTGGGCCACAAATCGCCGGCCGCGATTAGCGGCGAAATCGCATCTCGTCGCGGCGACCACAGGGACGACGATTTAGCAAGCGTTTATGCGCAATCCGCAGATTATTGCGAGAAAGTTCGACGCGTGGTCGTCTTGTGATCCGCCCACCTTCTGGAAAACAACAGAACTGGTTCCGAGATGCGGATTGCTGGTGAGGAAGGACTACTAATCCAGGTCGATGAAGCGAGAAGAAGCAGCTCTCCTTAGGCGGGGTGACGATGGGGGAGGTTGTTTTGCCAAAAATTTGCCAAAAAATGGATATCCATAGCGGGGACTTAGATGAGAAAGTCCCTTCAGAATTAACTATTAGCTTGTCCCAAAAATAACGGCCATTTGTGAACTGCACATTAAAAGGTGCATAACTCAGCTCAAACTTTAGATATTGCTTTGAAGTAAAAACTATATTGATCAGAATTCTTGGCAGATTTAATCTATTTTGTAGAGGTTTTTCATTTATTTATTTGTTTGCCGCATAACGGGGAGGAGAACAGAACTTCCAGCAGATGGCGATTGATTCGTTTTTTTTTGCCGTCGTGACAGCCACGACAAACTGCTTTTCCATCTTCAGGGCATTCAGACAACGCGAGAACTTCCTCGTGAAATATCGTTTCGAGGCTCCAAATTTGACTCACAACAACCATAAATTGCGAGTACATGGCATATTTTCTGCCTTTTTACGGAGGCCCCGCCCAATTCCCCCTCATGATAAGTGGCCTAACAGTGGGCTTCCTATATTTCCGTAGGTGATTGTGTACCATATTGTAGTCGCTGTCCGCTGCTTTCACATATCAAAAGCCTTAGAATTAAAAGTGAGGTAGGACACCGCCGAATCACAGTGAAGCTCTCATCAGACGTCCCGTGCATCACTGGGTAAATATACTAACACCTCGCAAGTTTGCCCATCGTTAACAGGGACTTCAACTCGTTTACCCTGGGTAGTCTCAATGACGCACCCAGGCCAAGGGAGACATGGAAGCCATCAGCTGATGTGCTCTAGACCACATTTGTTGACCCGATGCACTGCACAACTTAGCTGCTACAGTAACAAAATTCAAGCATTTTCTAAAAATTTGCCTCATGTTCTTCTTTGCTCTCAGCATATTCAAGGCTAGTTGCTTTAGGATTTTCTGAAATCATAACAATTAATAGGACTCCTTCGTATACTCCATGTATGTTTTAGTTGCAGATTCTTCTTCACTATGGGCATTGAGCGATTGGAGAACGCCAATCCTCAAATTTTTACTGTGAGATCGCGCGAGCGCACGAATACGGCTGATTTGATGTTGGTTTTTCAATGATTGTTTTCATCTTCCTGTACATTGGGCAAGCGTAAATTTCTCGGCTGTTTTTTCTTCAATCTATGGCATTTTAGCATGTTTACATTTTGAGGGCTCGTTTTCGGCTGTTTTCTTACACCTATTTTTCTTTGTTCTTGCTCATAGATAGGTATAGATGTAATCTACGATGTGCGGTAGGAACTTTCGGCGACAATGTAATTTCGAGTGGTTTTTCGGAGAAGGGACAAGCGTAGTCATTCGAGATTTTTATGCATAAAATCAGTTTGAAAGTCACATGAGAAGGAATTAACTGTTACAGTTAGTAGCGAAGGTAGTATGTTATAAGCTAGCTTCCCTTTTTGCATTTTACCTTATCTTCAGCAAAAAAAAATAATGGCTTTTCTTTCTTAAAGTGAGCCCGAGATATGAAAGATTAGGGCAAACTATTACAAGAAGCTTCCTCTTCACTTTATTCTTGACTTCTCTTTAGAATGCGATATTTCCTCCTTATAGGAATGAGGATATCGAAGATCCTATCGATGCCTTGGAGATTTTTGAACTTATTCGCGATATCAACGATCCTGAACATCCCTATACGCTGGAGCAGCTAAACGTTGTCCAAGAGGAGCTCATTCGGGTGCATAAGGATAATAAGCACACATATGTTGATGTGAGTTGTAACAGCTCATTACTGTTTCTTTCATTTACTCTTTGGAGTGCCTTTTCTACGGATTAAACTGTTACTGGACATGCCACAAATCTCAACCTCACACAAAAAAAGAGTTTAACGGATGTTCGCTAATTTCCCGTGGTTCAACAGTTCACGATAATTATAGATTCAGCAGTCCAGTCTTCTCTACTATTTGATCTCCTTTTTCTCTTCTATTATATCTTGTCCAGGAAATGCTTTTGCGATTCTTCAAAATGCAAACTCTATGAAATCTTTTAGAGGTTTTTCGAAGTGTATGCTCGCTTATGCTTTCTTTCTTATGTGAGAGAGCTGCTTTCTTCTTTCCTCCTTATTGTCGTAATCCATGTAGGGATAATCTTAGCTATGAGTGGTTTTCTGCATTGCTGTGACTCATAAAAAATAGTAGCTAGAAGTTTATTCCCTTCTGCTTGCCTAAGAAATCGTCTGTGTAAAGGAGAGGACATGTGGTGGACACGACAGGGATATGTGCCTATATTATGGCATTGGAAAATCTATATGGTTCGATTTAGAAATTATGTGAGTACCATCTGCACTATGAGCTTTTTTAAAGGTTCGCTTCACTCCAACAATCCCACACTGCAGCATGGCTACTTTGATTGGGCTTGCTATCAGAGTAAAACTGGCACGTTCACTTCACCCAAGAATTAAGGTAAATTTTCTCATGGTTAGATTCATGACAGAGAATTCGTATCCGCTGTATTTTTGTACACCTCCTGGGTTTACTTTGCTGTAGGTCTTGTCCTTCATTCATCTGACTTAGTTTCAGATTCGCGTTTCCATCACGGAAGGTTCACACAACACTGAGGAAGCTATAAATCGACAACTAGCTGACAAAGAGAGAGTAGCTGCTGCTATGGAGAATGCTAATTTGATGCATGCAGTTAATCAGTGTTTGGCTCTGCCGGAGTGAATTGCGAGATTACCGTAATGTTTTTTTTTAATTATCTTCATTTATTTATTTTGAAATCTTAGTTTATCTAGTTGTTCGCGGTAGTTTTTGTTTTGTACATATGAAACATATGAACTTCCCTTGTTGCCTACCTCATTCAAAATTGTTTCTGTGCCCAGTAGTTTGATGGCGCATATTAGTTGTTATTGCTTATTTCTCTTCATATTCTCTCGTAGTTTTGAAAGTCTGTGATATTTGTCAAACTTAGACGAGTAAAATTCAGTGTATAGTAAGAAATAAATGCTTTTGAATGTGTCTAGCAAGCCATATCAGACAAATCGTTGACTTTCGACATATCTATCACATTTTTTCTGTGCGCTTTTGTATACTCCGTTTCAAACGCGAGGATTGTCGAGTATTTGTGCATATTGCCTGTTTTCCTCTTCAGTTTTTGCGCATTTTCCTGTGGTATTCTTTGTGGTTTTTCTCCGGCTGTGTTCTCTAGTGAAACAGATTGCGTTAAAACATGAAATTACAGATGGGATATGCCACAACATGTGGTCAGTTTGCCCAACTATGTCTTCCAGCCACTTCCACTTGTCGGTTTTTCGCTTCTAAAGCCAAAGCGAATACGATGAAATATCTGCGAAGACAAGCTACGGATGAATTCGCCGCAAAAGCTCGCGAGCACTCCTACAGAGCTAGATCAGCTTTCAAACTTATCGAAATCGACGATCGATTTGAGGTCCTGAAGCCTGGTGAGATTTTCTTCACTTTGTGGATTTTTTCCGCCATATTTCAGAATTTTCTCTATTTCCTTTTTTTAATAACGTGAATTGTAGGGCCTAGTTTTAGTTTAGGCATGACAGTTTTGGATGTTGGATGTGCTCCTGGTTCCTGGTGCCAAGTCGTAGTGGAAAGATGCGGTCTCAAAGCGAAAACAAGCACTGGCTACTTGCTCGGTGTTGATCTACAGGTAGCATCCGTGGAACGGTTGTTATGTTCTCTTTCTTCTGTTAGAAGTATTGGTTGAATCCTGAATTTCAGGTAGTTCCTCCCATTCCTGGTGCTGATATCATTTCGATGTCGGACATAACGGCTAAAGAGACGCAGAAGTTGATATCTCAGAAACTGAATGGACGAATTGTAGATGTTGTACTTAGCGATATGGCTCCCAATCCTTCAGGTATGGATTTTTCTCTTGGAGATCTGCTAGCGTTTGCACATAAGATGGCAGTCATCCATTCTTGCATCACAGGATACCTCCCGTCTGCTCTGCCGCGCCGCACCGCCTATTCTCAGTGATGCGGCGCGACAGAGTGGATGGGGGTTTTTTATGATGCTATGATGATTCACCCAAAACTTTAGTCTTTTTCGAAAACCCTACTGCCTGTCTTTCTCGTCAACCTCGTCAATAACACACAGTTTCCTACGCTCGCTTTTGCTCTTACATCTCTCCAACTATATTTCTTGGTGATTTAATCCCATGCAGCGCTTCTGATTTTTATTTTCCTGTTCAAAATACCGTCAGCATGGTCAAAGATCAATTTTTGTTATGATTTGGGGCGATTCTGAACCTTTTTTTTTCTCAGTCACCTCCTCTAGCAGGAGCAAGAGACCTATTTTTGTTGTCTTATGAGATCAGGTGAGAAGAACGGGGAAAGGGGTACAATCTTCACAAATTTTCTGGATGAGGTCGTAAAATATTTCTTGCGAGAAAAAAGTCCCAAGCGTCCCTGAAGTACAGAATTTGAGTAAATGTTGAAGTTTTTGCACATTCTACTCCTTTTAAAACTGTGAAAATGGTGCGCTACATAATGTAAATTAACCTATGCGAATTTGCGTCTCGGAGAGGATTCCATCTCGAGCGGCGCGGTGGCGCCGCGTGCTTTTCTAGGCCACGGAAGGGCCACTGCCATCGACGCTCAGTGTAGCTATTGCACACTGTGAACAGGGCTTTCACCATATATTTTAGCTGCTTAAGATTTTTATTACTGGTAATCTGAAGATTTTCAGGTGATCCAGCCACAGATCACTTGAGACTGACGAATCTTTGTCGCGCAGTGTTTCATCTCTTCGCACCTCCGCTTGAGAGCAGTGACCCACCACTCTTTCGGCTGTCTCCTGACGGTAAATACGTGTGCAAAATGTGGGACGGCGCTGAGCGGAAGTCGTTTATGGTGGAACTGTTGAAGTACTTCCGACAAGTGCGAACAGTGAAGCCTAAATCAAGTCGAGACGCTAGTGCTGAGCTCTATTTATTATGTACAGGGAGAAATAAATAGATTATTAACTTCAAGTTGTTGTATTTCATGCAGAGTGGTTCTTTCCATATCATTTCGCTTTTGTTTTCTGGATATTTTCGTATTTTGTTTTTTTTTTGTAATTTTCGATTTTAGGGGTCTAGTTCAATGCCTTGGAGGCATGCAGTGAAGGTGAGACTTAAATTTTTTTTTGTTTTCGTTCTTTTTGTTTATCATCAAGGTTTTAGGTCGTTTTGGCCGCCGGCGAAGCCGTTGCGAAAGCTCTAACGAGAGCTGTTAGGGAGGAGATTAGGCGTGAGTATCCATTTGCTGTTCGATTTTATCATCCTCTTTTTCTGGTGTTTGCGATTTTACAATTCCTGTTAGTTTTGTTTGGAATGGGTTCGTAATCGTGTAGAGTTTCCTCTACTCTCTATTTGCAAAGATTCCAGAAAGTCAACAAGCAGCTGCTAGACATGGAACTAAGACTGGCCAGTCAGCTAGTGAAACAAAGGAAAGTGCCAACGCTAACGCTAGAATGGGAATTAGTTTAGAGGTGAGTGAATTAGACGTACAGTGGGCGTCGACGGCGGTGACCCTCTCGCGGCCTCGGTAAGCACGCGACGCGACCGCGCCGCTCACAATGGAATCACCTCGCTGTGGCGAATCTGGGTCTTCTTGCTGTTGCTCATCACATTTGATATTAACTGATAAGAAAACTAACTAAATAACTATCAAGAAAACCCCATAGTTTGTTGTTCTGGAAAGGACTCTTGTTCGAGCGGCGCGGTGGCGCCGCGTGCTCTTTGAGGCCGTGGAAAGGCCGCCGCCATCGACGCACACCGTGTGTGCTATATTCTGTTTCAAACACGACGATAATTGAGTATCTGTGCGGATTGCCTGTTTTTCTCTCACTCCTCTCCAGTTGTGCACATTTTTCTAACTTTCTTTTTCCGTCTGCTATCTCTGCGACTATCGTCCCCATTGAAACGCGCTACAATATACGCCTTTCAAATTGCATTACTGCTCTATTTTTACTAATTTTCTCAAGTGTTTAACTATTCATTCATTCAAGTTTTTTTTCAGTAATTTCTACTAATACTGAACAATTAGGTAGGAGTCCAAATAAACCCAGAAAAAATGTTCTTGTTTTTTTTTTTCAACAAAAGGGCTCCTTCCTAGTACACTGCCCACTGCATTGATCTCAGGGCACAGCACGAGGTGGTCACCATTGGCTGGGGACTACTAAGTCCAGTTAGATCTAGAAACAGGCTACTAAGTCCCCACACATTAGAGCCCTTTCGGAAAATATTGAAAAAGTCATACAAATAGCCTTCAATCAAGTTTAAGAATGATATTTCATTTAGCAGCGAGTACGATTTGTGGAGATTTAGCCCAGTTTATCTCAAATGTGAGCCGAAACCCACGAAAAACTAATCAAAACACTAAAATGTTGGAACCTGTGAGAACTGGATCGAACTTGTTAGGTAACCTGTCAGGAACAGGAAATTGTCATTGGAGCGCGTTCTCATCCCAACCCGGAAAATTTGTCAGGAAATTCCTCAAGCTCGAAGGAGAGTTTTGATGAGCTGTTGACTCTAAGAAGTCCGCCAAGGGGGAACCAATTCTCCCCCAAAATGGCATCCTTCGTTTTTGAGAAACCGTCTTCGTTTTTGGAAAAAAGAGCGTCATTAATGGTCAAAAAATGGTCAAAAACCACTTTTTGACCATTAATGACGGTTTTTTCCAAAAACGAAGACGGTTTCTCAAAAACGAAGGATGCCACTTTGGGGGAGAATCGCTACCCCCAGGGCGCATTTCTTGAAGTTGACAGCGCATCAAAGCGCTCCTTCGAAGTAGTGAAATTTCTTGCAAAAATTCTGGGTTGAGAGAAGAAAACGTGCTCCAGTGCGATTGCACGCCCCACGCCCACACTTGGCGGAAGTATCTCTATTAGAAGTTGTGGTAGTCGTGTATTTGTTTCTTTGTTCTTCAAAAGTAACTATGATGCACCTATGGATTGTTGGACACTTACCACCCGTGCGCGTCAGACCTTGATAAGACAGTGTATGGAGAACAGCTATTCCCGGATATTTCCAAGCTTGTCCAGTTCGGTTTTGATCTAAGCGGTTCAATAAGGTGCTTGAACGAGTTAGGGCACCTTTTGAACCATTTTCAGCTCTTTTTTTTTCAAGATGAAAAGGCGAAACGGCCTGACGCTAAGCGCATGGGTGGTAAGTGTCCCTAGACCCCATGGATCGTACTACAACCTTGTGCAAAACGTGTTTCTGAACATCTTGGACGCTGAAAACTGGGGATTACTTGACAGCTGGACGCGAATTTCACATCCATTTCGCCCCATAGCATAATCTTGTGCGCCTACAGCAGGTGCACTATGAACTGTATTTCTCAGAATCACATGAAATTTTGCAAAAATGGGATAACCCGCGTGATTATTCAGACTTTCATTTTTCATTACACCCCACTAGTATTGTTGTATTGTACATGTTGACGCTGGTACTAAGTCCTCCTAAATCTGTCCAACTCCTACTATGTCCTGTTGGTCAATGACCATCATGTGCTGCGCCCTGATTGATCTATTGATTTCACTGCATTGGTTCATCGATTTCTCCATACCTGCTTCTTTTTTCTTCCAGGAATCCTTGCAAATTTTGAATATCAAGCCTCCAATAGACCCTAAGGAAGTCGAGAAGAACTATGATCACTTATTCAACATCAACGATAAAACGAAAGGAGGCTCGTTCTACCTACAGTCCAAGGTTTGTGCGCAGATGTTATCTTGGCATTCCTACTTTGCTTTACAGCTATGTTTTGATGTGTGGATGTTTTGAGAAAAACAGTTCTCGTCTAGATTTATCGAGCGAAGGAAAGAATAGATGAAGAATTGCGAAGACAAGGGCTTAATGTAGAGAAGAAGCAACAAAAAGAAGAGGAAGGGCAAAAGAAGGTCGAAAATGGGAGCTGATTGATGCGATAAACACGTTAGTTCCTGATATTCCTGATATCTCAATTCAGGATGATTCTATCCTCACAATGAAAGGGTCGCTGTGCGTACTTTATAGATAGGATATAGTTTGTTTAGAATGTTACTTGTTATTTTCATCGTTGGGTGAAGATTGTTCATGCAGATTAATATGCGCTCGTACAGATAAAACTCCTCAAGAAATTGTTGAAAACACTTTTCTGTTTTTTTTTTAGAGAAAATGGGAAATAGAACAGATACGTATTGGAGATGAATAATGATGGATTCATAATCCTATTCATGCATTTCGTCGCTGTCCTTTCACGTCTGTTGTTTTTGCAATATTCGCTCTTTTTCTTAAAAAAATTGTTCCCCAAAAGTACAAGGCAGCTGAAAATGACTATTCATGGTGCTGCTAAACGACGAGTACTCACAAATAAAAATAGGATTCACGTGAACTTCTTATCCTTGTTTTATCAGGTGGTTATTTTTGTCCAAAGATGTTTTCACGCCCTTCATATGATGATTTTCTGGAATTTCTTTTGAACTCTTTTTAATTTTTGGCTTCTTCCAAAAGTTTTTTTTTTCGGTTCCTTGAAGACCTTACTGTTGAATTGGTGCTATCTACATGGTTTACTAGATCATGGTGCCATCCGAATACGAATGCTTAACTGTAAAAAGGCTCGCGTAACCCTAACAAAGCTATGCATACAAAGATGAAGACCTTCTTTCCGTAGACGACTTCGTAATACACGCAAAATCGATTTGTACTCAAATTGTTCCATAAGAGATGAACTACAATGGCTACAAAAAGCAGAAAAGCGACAGATTGACTAGAAGAGCAAATGGAAGGAAATTGTAGGGCGTGTTATACCCTTTGTACAAGGTATGTTTGTGACTGTGTGTTCTTGGATACGTGAATTAGGAGGTTCTAGTGGTTTAACTCAAGGATCTACAGTCGATCGGGAATGATAGCGGTGAAGTTCATGAATTTGTGGACGCGCAGACAATCAGACGGACAGTCCACCACAGATGGTGCGGTATGTGTAAGCGGGTCTACGCCGATGGGGTCTTGCGAACAGGGTATTTCGGTGGACGGAACATGTAAATGAATCTTCCCATTCTGGAGCAGCTCATTTTTTTAATATAGCAGGGTAGCTAGGTAGATGTAACAGCTGTAACAACTGGTGTACTTCTACTGGTAATATTAGGTTGTCCCATAAATAATGGCTGCTGTGAAGTTGAGCTTCCCAAGCTGCATTTCTGTAAAAGTCAAGGAATCGAAAGAATGACAAGGTGTTCCTAGAAGGTAAATGGCGCGAGCCTTGAGCTTTGTGATTGTTCACGAATTGTCTACCTAGCTCCTAAATTGGTGGGGTTACGAAGTTTCAAATTTTCATTGCTACATAAATAGCGGCCATTATTTCTGGGACAACCTCATATTTACCGTTTTTCTCGGTACCAGGAGTGCGAACAACCGGATTACTTCTACTGGTAATTTTTATTGGCTTTTCTCGGTACCAGAAGTGCAAACTGCTATTCTGAAAGACCTTGTCGAAGAAAAATTCTTAGACCGGAATTTGGCTTTAGATATCTAGTTCCTGCCTGTCTCAAAAGTGAAAGTACTTGGTTCACATTCGAGCATACTACCTGTTTTTCTGGGATATTTCTCCGAGTATCACAAACTTGGCCTGCTTTCTTTTTCTCTCATGTCTCTTCAACTATCTACTATGGTGAAAATGACTAAATCATCCACTACGGGCAATTTTTCGCGCTTAGGAGAAGATGGAAGCTACATATTTGTACATGTGTTCACTTGAAGGTGATTTGCCTGCGTTCTCTTCATGCATCAGCTTCACTAAAATGAGTGATGAGAGAGTCTGTAGGCGCGAAGAGGACATAG
The DNA here is from genome assembly GCA_000688135.1 of Ancylostoma ceylanicum. Lineage (NCBI taxonomy): Eukaryota > Metazoa > Nematoda > Chromadorea > Rhabditida > Ancylostomatidae > Ancylostoma > Ancylostoma ceylanicum. The sequence goes on from JARK01001343.1 coordinate 270,175, forward strand.
ACAGCGAATAAACATTTCTACACCTCCCCTTCGTCAGTGTACCAGTCAATGAGTTATGAGATCCACAAGATCTTAAATAATGGAAAAGTTTGAATAGAATACATATGAGATTTCACTGGATCTCGGCCTGCCTGCCTCGCCTCGCCGTCTTCATTTTGCCAGTCTGATTGTCTGCGCATCCACGCATCTCTTCAATTTATAGAACAGCAATACTCTGATCAAAATATGAAGCGATAGTTAGAAAAAATGTCTGATTCAAAGAGGGCCATTTAGATTCTATCCCATTCTTTTTTTAAGCTTTTGACCGAGGTCTTTCCACTTTCACTGCCTCAGGGATTTCCGACTTCTCCGACACTACGATTGGAGCAGATTGTGGCATTGGAGCAACTACGTTTCTCGCCGCTTTCGGTGTGTGTACCCTTGCGCTGGGCGCGTTCACCGGCTGCAGGCCATCGGGCATAATCGGCTGTGGTGGAAGTTGTGCTGACGAGGGCCGCGATTCCAGAATTATCTGCGCCGACGGGGGTCTGGATCCTTGCACTTTCATCGCTGTTGCGAGACGACCGGTATTGTCCATGGGTGCTGCTGCCGCGATAGAGAGGTCCATCACTGAGTGGGTGTCCGGAGTGGCTGGTGGTTTCGCGCGAGGAAGTGTTGGATGACCGTTCATGAGCGCAATTGCCGGCACGTCTTCGGGCTCGTTCACGACGTTGATTTCTACTTGGAGGAACATGGCGTCATCCTGAAAATTGCATCGTTTAACTGATTGAAAAAAGGAAAAATTTCGTTTGTGTATTTCCAGAGGATCTTAAAGTTTTAAGACCGATGAGAACTAAAGAATTATATCCAAAACCATGAGATCAACTAGGAAATTGCACCATTTCTTCACCGAAATAAAAAAAGTGCTGCTCAATCCTCTTCTATCGTCGTATTCTAGGGCTATCCAATCCATCTACGAGAGATTTCAGTGGTCTGGACCCACTCGCCGCGCCGCATCGTCTTCATCTAGGCACTCTGACCGTCTGCGCCTCCGCGATTCCTCTCATCTCATCGTTTTCGTCATCGATCGATGCTGTAACGCGTTCGAACAGGTCCAGACCACCGCAAACCTGTACGTTCACTAACTGCAATTTGTTTAAACTGGTTTTCAATTTGTTTAAACTGGTTTACCCGCCTCGCATAATAATTGGCTAAATTTGGTGTAAGAGCCAGATTTGGCCTGAACTATAGCACCTTGATGAAGTTCTCCATCACTTCCAGTCGGCAGAACGTCTGCGCTCCAAATGAGCCGTTCTTATCCGTCAACGGTCTCTCCAGAAACTCTGTTTTCTCCTTGATCTTCTTCGGATCCACCCTGTACGAGATGTCACATCGTTTACCAGCTTCTGG
>JARK01001343.1:272172-309256 GCA_000688135.1 Ancylostoma ceylanicum
CCCCCCCACCTCCGCTTTTTGCTGTGCAGTAACGATTAACCACCAGTGTATGGGGAAACAAGTATTCTATTCTTGGATGAATTCTAGCATTATGGACTTTGGCTTGTCCAGAATGGCCAAAATTGGCCTTAAGATTTGTTTTACCAAACGAAGCATCCATTTTTATTGAAATTCATCTAAATCTGGATATCTTAATATTTGAATCTGTTCCACCTAACAAACCTTACTGGCACTATAATAACTTCAAAAATCAAATCTGGTTAAGTGTAGGGTATCCACTATTAAATTAGATTGATTGATTTCCGCATTAAATTTCAGGGAAATGTTCGAGGGCAGCACCTACGGAAAATTTTGTGTCTGCGGTTTTGACCAATTTGGAGCCCTATCTATTCTCCCGAAAACTTTACCCAAATGAGCAAACTGTCCGAGAAGAATTTCTGTTAGATAAAGCCTCAGTGGTCAAATTTAGCCTTGCTCTGGCTCTGGTGACAATTCGATTTTATTTCCATTTTTCACTGTCGTCATTTTTCTTTTTTTCCCTTAAAGCATACCTGGTCCAGCAGGGTGATGCAGACCACATGGTTGAACGGCCAATCCAGCAATGGGTCGTATTTGCCTCTGACAAGCGTTACGTACACTGCTAGGTATTTTCCTCTGTCTGAAGTGGAAAGAAGTTATACACTACACTTTCTGATGAATGAATGAATGAATGAATGAATGAATAAGTGAATTGCTTTCATTTATGATGCGTTTCTATACCGCTTACTTACATAATTCAGCTGTGATTAAAGGCATCGTTGACCTCATAACCGTATTCGTCTTTGATTTTGTGCAAAAATACCGAGAAAAATCCCGTTTTTCGATGTGTGGATCATAATGAGGCGGAAGGGGACGGCCCATTTTTCTGCGATTGGCCCTTCCTTTGAACTGCACAATCACAAAAACATGGTCCGCCCAATTTTGCCTCATAGCGACCCACATCTCTTTTTTGGGGTCGGGGCCAATTAGACGGATCCAACGTGGGACTCTGAGGCAATTTGTACTAGATGCATGCGTCAGTCGCACGTCAGACGCACGCATATGGTATAAAAGAGCTGCGACTGGGCCTATCCTCCATTGTAAAGACGCCGGCGCGTAGAACGCACGCACATAGTATAAAATGCCCTTATGACGTTGTTCATTTTGTACTACATACATTCCTTGTGGAAAAGATAGACGAATTGCGCGTGTGGTTTCATAGCGTCGTGGCTGCAGAATCGTGGCGGGACCTACTTGACCCTCTTACTTAGAGCATGCTCTCTCCGCATCGCTAGTCCAGGTCCTGTCGCGATCCTGCAGCCACGGAATCAGTCTTTTTGAGAAGGACTATACCATTGATCATCATATCCTCGTCCTGGCCTCCCTAGTTTTTTCCAGACTCATCTACTACCACTAGGAAACCGGAACGCGTATAACCTTCCCAAGAACGCCCATAGATTCCCCCATTGGGGTCAATGAACCGACAATTGGAATAATTTCTGTTTCAAAATTCGTTGAACAGCCCACCCCTCTGTATGGATTTCAGTATTTCAACGGGTACTAACATTGCCCGTCACCGAACAAACATGCGCTGGCAACGAATTTGTAGCCATGGCGGCCGGAGACAAATGGCTCTGAGTGGATGGTCGGTCGAGTGCCGCTCTGAAAAAAAGTGAAAGATTCGAAAAGTGGAGTCTCCTAAAAAGTCTTTTTTGGGCTGAACCTCCTAATTCAAGGCCTAGTGTAAATTTTTAGTTCTTCATGACTAGTTTAACCACTACTTTTAATTCTTTGAAATTGGGAAAGTCTACCTTAGCGTCATTCATTTTCTGCGCCACATTGTCGATCCTCCATACCAGCTGTGCACCGTACATCTGAGCAGCAGTCTTCGTCTAAAGTAGTACGATGAAGCCCGTTGAAGCAGAAGGGGTGTGTATCATCGTGAAAGAAAAAGGGGTGTAACCAGGCGCCTCTGATTGGCGCATTCAGGCCGCCTGTCACGCCCATCTATCCCAACTCTCGCGGCGCCAAGTACAAATAAACCATATTCTAGGACAAAATCAGGACCGCAGCAAAAACCGGAAGAACCAATAGGTGACATACGGTTCATCCGGTTTCCTGCTGCGGTCCTTCCGATTTTTTGCTGTGGTTTTTCCTAACCATTTTCAACACAAATCCATCCTGCTGCGGTCCTTCCAAATCTTTTCCATCTCTGCGTCTTTTGCATCTTAACCACATGGTGGAGATCTATCTCTTTCTGCTGCGATCCTTCCGACAGTTTATCCGAGTATTACGGGATTGACACCGTTCGAGTTGAAACAGCTGGGCGAGACGGGCGGACCGAATGCGCCAATCATAGTCGTCTGGCTACGCCCCTTTTCCCTCACGATGATAATCACCGCAGCAAAAGTAGTAAAATTGGAACAATTTTGCGTCCATACCTTTCTCATCAGTTCCTCGTAGCGAGAATCGATGAACATGTTCTCCGTCTGTGCTAGGGTATTGTAGTTCTAAATCAGTAAATTGAATAGCATGCAAATTTACAATTACCAGCCTGATCGTCCGGCTAACGCCGGACTCCCAGGCTTCTTTTCTTGCTCGCTTCGCTCGCATTGCCAGTATGTGACATCATCCTCACACCACGCCGATCATTCCACGTTTGTCAAAACTCCCGTTTCTAGCAACCTCGCGCTTTGTGGCTTTGAAGTTGTGCAATAGTAGGATGTCGTCTTTCAACCTTGTACAGGACCGTTGGACTTAGCTGCAAGCGCTGCTCCACCTTTTAGCGCCGGCGTATCCTTACCACACCGTTTGACCCATCTCCAGGTGTTTCCCCGCTTTTGGACGCCGGCGCACTCTTATCACACCGTTGGACCCATCTCCAGGTGTTTCCCCGCTTTTGGACGCCGGCGCACTCTTATCACACCGTTGGACCCATCTCCAGGTGTTTCCCCGCTTTTGGACGCCGGCGCACTCTTATCACACCGTTGGACCCATCTCCAGGTGTTTCCCCGCTTTTGGACGCCGGCGCACTCTTATCACACCGTTGGACCCATCTCCAGGTGTTTCCCCGCTTTTGGACGCCGGCGCACTCTTATCACACCGTTGGACCCATCTCCAGGTGTTTCCCCGCTTTTGGACGCCGGCGCACTCTTATCACACCGTTGGACCCATCTCCAGGTGTTTCCCCGCTTTTGGACGCCGGCGCACTCTTATCACACCGTTGGACCCATCTCCAGGTGTTTCCCCGCTTTTGGACGCCGGCGCACTCTTATCACACCGTTGGACCCATCTCCAGGTGTTTCCCCGCTTTTGGACGCCGGCGCACTCTTATCACACCGTTGGACCCATCTCCAGGTGTTTCCCCGCTTTTGGACGCCGGCGCGTCCTTATCACCCATCTCGATTCATTCCTGTCTCCTGCCCTTTTGTTTCCTCCGCTTGTCTCTGAAACATACCCACCCGCATCATATCTTGCATATGGCCTGATAAACAGAGAACAATAAACACCAAGCCCAATTCATTTTCACTGTGATGTAAACAACTTGGGGTCTTCCAAGCAACTAAAAGTGGACGAAAACACCTGTCAATCCAGGTAAAAATGAAAATTTGCACACTTTCTAGACATAACTTTCGACGGTGAACATTGCTATGTAATCAGATTTTTTCGGCAGGGGCTGGTTCTCTTGCACACACACACACACACACACATACAATGCCAATTAATATTAACTATGATATCTGTCCAAATGGGGACTTATGGTAGGGTGGGGCACCGGTGACTCACTGGTCTTGATGCATGAAGAGTGCATTCTTGTCACATTCTAGTTTAAGAGTATTTTTGGAGCAATTAATGCGGATCAGCTTATCGTGAAAGTATGGAATGGGATAGAAATTTGTCTCTTATATATGGAGTAAACAAATAAATAAATATTTGGGTAAATATAAACAAGAGAGATGAATAAATAATATAAATAAATAAATAATATCAAGATACGTATGAAAAATTTTGTGATAACCCACCTTGAGATCAGTCACCTCATCACAGAGGAACATCAGATGTTTGATCGGTTCCTCAGCGAGATGCTTCTGCACGGTGGTCTTGTCACCTGAAGAGTTCTCATGACGTCATTCACTACCATAGGCACATTGGCCAAAGTAGCCAACCGATGTGGTCGCAACCAAGTTCCGCAAATGGACACACATTGTCGACGTTTGGACAGGTTGAGCGATGTTTTTCAATCTCAAGTAGTACAGATATCAAGTGCTATTCGTAAATTATGGCCTAGTGGCACCAATCTAATGCATATTAGGAATGTAAAGAGGACTTCAATTGTTCTTGCACACCTGAAAACGAGACCGCGCCGCATTACCCACGCGGTGCGGCAGAGAAGCACAGCTCAATGTCAATATTTTCGTTTTTATGTGCAACGTTGTGAGTGTATGTTCAAACAATGACAGAGTGTGGAGAAATTAGCCGTGAAAATTTTAGAAATGGCCCAATATCCCCCCAAAGCACAAGACCCAGTAGAGTTGATCGAATAATGGTATTAGATACATTCAATATTCGATTATTCAATTTCGAATAAGTCAACAGATTGAAATATAAACGAATCGGTTTCCTCGATGAACCTTTGGATTGTTAGCAAAGATTTTTTCCAATTTTTATTCGATCAATACTCTAGTGCCTAGCTGGTCTGCCGCGTCGCGCAGGTGATGCGGCGCGGCCTCGTTTTCAGGTGTGCAATAACGGTTGATATCCTCTTCGCGGTGGAATTCGAGTGAAGACGGCTTCCTAATAATAGTAAACCTCTTCTCTTGGACGATCCGTGAGACCACATTGGAATGGGCAGCTGATGATCATTCGTGGACAGATCTGGAAAGGAAAAAAAAATAGGATAAATAAGTAAATAAAAATAAGTTAGTAAATAAGTAAAAGTAAATCAAACTACTGAGTGGGAAATATTTAAAAACAAGGGTTCCACATGAACAAGCTGAAAAAATAAAACTAGAACTTTTAGTGCTCCAAGTTTTTTTTGCTATAGGTTTTTATACAGTAAGCTTGAAAAGGTCGTTGACAAGAGTGGGGACCGCGGCGCGGGCACTCTGGTTGTCTGCTGCACCGAGGCAGCGGGGCTGCTGGGCAGAGACACAGAGGAAAACCGTGCTGCAGTCCCGGGCCTTGTCTATGTACGACCGTTTGAAGTTCATTGTAGGTCTTTTTTTAATTGTTATTACCTATTCCCACTTCACAAATAACTAGAACTACTATGTAGAAAATATTTTTAAAAAGACTGATTAAAGGTCGATTAAAAGAATGTAAGGACACTGTTGATTGAAAAGTTGTTTAACTATGAGCAGTATGACCACACAAGCTCATAGTTCGGCTTTTTAGCTACCAAATCCCAAAAAATGTCCCTCAACTTTTACTTTTCATTGATATCACTAGGCGGATTCCAAGAAGTCTCATCTAGATGCTGACTATTCAATGCCGAGAAGTCATTTTGACCTACTTTCAAGTGTTTCTCCATGCTCGGTGTCTTGATGAGCATATTGCAGTAAGTGCATTTCGTGCGTTTCTTCTGGCACTCCACCAAATGGGCGGCCATCTCTTTTTCTGGGATCATTTTCCCGCATTCGTTCGTGCATGGGACTCCATGGAACTCACATGACTCGGCATGTTTCTGAAATAAGCATCTGTCTGGCTTTGCTGAACACCTCGGAATAATCACCGAAATAATCATGGATGCATCATTGAGATAACCCAGGGTAAACTTACAGACGCCTATGTTAACGATGGGTAAGTTTTTTGTGGTGTCAATACATTTACCCTGGGTAATCTCAATGATACATGCGGTTGCAGCATTGTCAGACCATAATTTTCATCGAATTTTTTTGAAAAAAAAATCACTTTGAATTATTCAAATTTCTAACCAACACCATTTTTTTAAATTTTCATAACTTCATCTCGCCCCTCCCCTTCTAACCCCTCTCCGGTATAGCTATACGGGGGTGTGTATCATCGTGAGGGAAAAAGGGCGTAACCAGACGACTCTGATTGGCGCGTTACGGCCGCCCGTCACGCCCACCCTTCTTGAACTCGTACGACGCTGAGCACAAATAGACCATGTAATACGGGATTGACGCCGTTCGAGTTCGGATAGGTGTGCGTGACAGGCGGCTAGATTGCGCCAATCAGAGTCGCCTGGTCACGCCCCTTTCTTCCTCACCATGATACACACCCGCCATACGGACGTTCGTCACCCATTAGCCCACCTTCAGCTAATTTTCAAAAATTACCTCCCTACAAAATCAAGCAAACCCTGGGTTATTCTGTTCAGGCATAAACATTGGACATGTCTTACAATCAACGGCTAATTGGTCTTTGTCCTCCAATCATAACCCTGGTCCAAAATTAAGGCGCTGGTGCCATGGCCACCCTTTAGCTTACCTGCATCTCTTTGAGTGCTCCAACCCAAGCGCATCCACCATGAACATATGGACATTTGACGAGTAGCGCTTGGACCTTAATTGATCGATTCTCTTGGAGTTGTGGGTGGAACTTACCCAATCCATAATTTGCTGGGTAACTACTTCCACCTACCTGTCGATGCTTGTTTTTGTCAGGTTTGACCAAGCCGGGAGCGATTTCCGCCTGGCACACGGGGCAGGACACGGGCCTGAAAATAAGGGTTAGTGCAGTCAAAGTTGAGACCTAGATGAATCATAAGTTATTCACCCATTATCGATGTTAAGGCACTGTCTACAGAAGTTATGCCCGCAGTTGGTGATTATAGGGGCTCGGAGGGCCTAAAACATGTGGATAGTTATTAAAAAAGATGGCTAGTAGTAAAATGCTAACAGAGAAAAAATAGAAAATGAAAGATATAAACGAATAAAACAGTCCAGTGCTCTCTCTTGACCTTTTTTCATTTACAACAACGTTTCACATAACACTCATAGCTAACCTGGTCACAGACAGGACACGTGCAATCGTATGGCAGCCCTTCCTTGAACGAGATTTCGTAGGCCATTTCTGGATTACAGTAATACACCCTGTAGCAGATTTAGCCCACTGTTTTCCAGAAAAATTCGCAAGAAACACGACAAATAAGGAAAATATGGAAATATAGTGAAATTTCAAAGTCCTGGATAGTCCTGCAACATACGTAAATCAAGATCCTGAAACGTTTGTCTCTTAAACTGAATATCCAGCATGGGTTCTGAACTTCTCCAGTTTTTGTTTCTCATAATCTCCATTTCGATGATAACACGGTCAATGCTAAAGGAAGATTAGCATTTTGAAGGAGATCTTCTTACTATTCATGGAGTTTAGAGTAGGTTACGATGCTTTTCATGGGCAAAAACATTGGAAACCGAGAAAAACCTCCTACTGAGGATGCATTGAGAGCACTGCTTTGGTTTTACGTTACTCTGAGAGCGGTTGCCATTGGTGAAATCTCAATGACGACCGCAGCCTCTTAGAGCCTTCCATCCTACTGGTTATCCTTTTCCCAAGAATCCATAACGGCAACACTATGCGGAGCACATAGAGCGAACAGATAGCTAATTGTAGGAAAAGCGGAGCGGATGTTGATTCAGTGAGCAGTGTTGATAAATATACGATAGAACTTGAAAAAGAAAAAAAAAAGAAAAAAGAAAAAAAGAAAAGAAAAACCAGATCCATTCGCTCGAAGTTCGGAGACGTTATCCTTTAGAATAGACGCCAACTATTTAGAACGACTACACTTCACAGAAGGGAAGGAACGATGAGCGCAGTTCGAGTGGTTTCTGTGACAGGAGGGTCATGGATGGCAATCGCGTTAGTAGGCGAAGTTTAGAACCTGGAGGATATCTTTTGGTTCACCTTCTGAACGTCAGGCTAAACGCTCCGGTCACTGGTTTTCATCAGTAATCGATATATCGATCGACGGCGCTTAGTGGATCGAACGCAACTGAACTGCATGAACTGGCGGAGCTCGGCTTGGACACTTTACCGCTTATTCTCCTAGCCTTATCACCATCCAATTTTAAGTTAATCTGCCCAATTTAGTTTTTCTTGCCAAAATAACAATCTTCCAAAATTATCGAGAATCGTTAATGACCTCCACTCCCAGAAGCCATGAAAGAAGATAGTCACTGACGTCATCAGTGATGTCTAATTAATATTCCATAGTCACTGCTAATTAGGGTGAGTATGTATATGATTGCTTGAATATAGTGCATTTCGCCAGCGACGATAGTTGTGAAGACAGCAGAGAAAAAACGCGGGAAAGTGTGCAGCAGTTAGAGAGGAATGAGAGAAAAGCAGGTTGTTCTCACGGATACTCAACTATTGTCGCGTGCGAAAAAGACTATAGGTTTTTGGATAAAATTTTGATTAAAACAATGTAAACATGTCAAAACTTCCCCAAGGAATTAGTACCAATAATTCCAGCCAAGCCCTCTTCTAGGCTAGTGTTCCACCCATCTTCTCTCTGGAAGAAACTTCTTCTGACCTCCCCTAAATCCACCACCTACGTCTATATCCAGGTCCTTTTCACAAACCCCGACAAAGTCGAAAACCCACGCTAACACTTGATCTCAGGTGCTCACCAACATCAGTGTAAAAGTCCGTAGCATCTACATGAGGGCCGATGGCGGTGACCCGTCTGCGGCCTCGAAAAGCACGCGGCGCGACCGCGCCGCTCGAGTAGTAATCCCCGTCCAGGACAACAAACTACGGGGTGTTATTGACAGTTAGTTAGTTTTCTTATTAGGTTACATCAAATGTGATGCACGAATGAAATGAAGAAAACCCAGATTCGCCACTGCAGCGACGATTCCATTGTGAGCGGCACGGTCGCTCCGCGTTCTTTTCGAGTCCGTGGATGGGTCACCGCCATCGACGCCCACTGAATGTACATCACCTTACCATCCATTGCAATCTCAACCCCCTATCTACGCCGATTTAGGAGCCACCTTTGGCGTACTCGAGATTTCTGTGTTTAGAATTCAATATTGGCGTGCTGTGCTGACAGTGCATTTAGAGTCGCCGCGCTAAATAACCACCATTTTTGGGACATACATAGGTACTATGCTGGTCTTAGATCTAGACGACCTTCTCGAGCAGCTATGGTTTTGGACACTACTTTTCTAACATATTTCAATTAATGGAAAATCCTTCACAAGAAAAGTAGCATTCCAGCGGTCTTTAGCAACGGAGACGCCAAAAAAGACAACCTCATCAGCCCTCTCACAAGGGGAACTCTTGTGAAAAAATATTTTTGCTTGTTTATAAGGAAAAAGGAGTTACTGTAAGTAGGATAAAATTTATTAGTGTCTTTTCCATGTGGTAAACAACGAAAACGGCAGTAAACAACGAATTTTAAGTACAACGCAAAATTTAAATGGAATACACAAAGGCTGGCACACGGAAATGCACTTCAGCAGTTCATACATTCATTCCAAGCGCTTCAAATTATTCCGAGGTAAAATCTTTGCCGAAGACCGTATCTCTAATCCGATTACAGTACTCCACCAGGGCTGGGTACTGATCTTTCAACACATCCTTGGCATGGCTATTGGTTGGAATGTACAGTGTGGTGGCGAGTTGTCCAAAAACGGTGCAGTCAGCCTGAAACACAAAAATACTTTTGCAAAGTTCCTAGTGATGTGGAGCAGGGTTCCTACCGCAGTGATGTGATCCCCAAATAAGAATTTCTGCTCTCCAAGTAGAGACTGGAATGCATCGTAGTCCTTTTTCAAGAGATCCCTGTAGTTCTCGCTGGACATCATGCCAATCCCAGCGGCTATTCGTTTCATTGCCTGGAAAGGACGGATTCAGCTGCATTTCCAGGAGAATAAAAAGGAAAAAAAGAAAACAAAAATGATCTAACCTTTCCTCGCATGAAAAAGGATGCGACAGGAGTCAAGATAGGGACCAACGCCGACGGACAACCCATGTCACGTAGGATTAAGTTCATAAATTCGTCAGTGTTCTCAACGAGTTTGAACTGGTATTGAACCCTCAAAAATAATATTATATGAAAAAAATATTTTGAAAAAAAAGGAAAGGATGAAATCTAATAAAAGGAAATTGTCCGTACAGGAACGTGTGGGTGTCGGCCATGCGGTCAACAGCTCTAGCAACTGCTTCATCTCTAGGCGAGGATAGTGGCTGAAAAGGTGTGATTTACTCTGGTGGATGGAAATTTTCAAAATAAGAAGTGAATAAAGAATAAATTGAATAAATAAATAAATAAATAAATAAATAAATAAATAAATAAATAAATAAATAAATAAATAAATAAATAAATAAATAAATAAATAAATAAATAAATAAATAAATAAATAAATAAATAAATAAATAAATAAATAAATAAATAAATAAATAAATAAATAAATAAATAAATAAATAAATAAATAAATAAATAAATAAATAAATAAATAAATAAATAAATAAATAAATAAATAAATAAATAAATAAATAAATAAATAAATAAATAAATAAATAAATAAATAAATAAATAAATAAATAAATAAATAAATAAATAAATAAATAAATAAATAAATAAATAAATAAATAAATAAATAAATAAATAAATAAATAAATAAATAAATAAATAAATAAATAAATAAATAAATAAATAAATAAATAAATAAATAAATAAATAAATAAATAAATAAATAAATAAATAAATAAATAAATAAATAAATAAATAAATAAATAAATAAATAAATAAATAAATAAATAAATAAATAAATAAATAAATAAATAAATAAATAAATAAATAAATAAATAAATAAATAAATAAATAAATAAATAAATAAATAAATAAATAAATAAATAAATAAATAAATAAATAAATAAATAAATAAATAAATAAATAAATAAATAAATAAATAAATAAATAAATAAATAAATAAATAAATAAATAAATAAATAAATAAATAAATAAATAAATAAATAAATAAATAAATAAATAAATAAATAAATAAATAAATAAATAAATAAATAAATAAATAAATAAATAAATAAATAAATAAATAAATAAATAAATAAATAAATAAATAAATAAATAAATAAATAAATAAATAAATAAATAAATAAATAAATAAATAAATAAATAAATAAATAAATAAATAAATAAATAAATAAATAAATAAATAAATAAATAAATAAATAAATAAATAAATAAATAAATAAATAAATAAATAAATAAATAAATAAATAAATAAATAAATAAATAAATAAATAAATAAATAAATAAATAAATAAATAAATAAATAAATAAATAAATAAATAANGGGGGGGGGGGGGGGGGGAGTGTGGAAAAATTGGGGTCTCCCGAGGATCCGGATAGAAAATAAAATTTATGAAAATGTTGTTTATAATATTAAATAACTAATAAAAATTATTTAAAAAATAATAATAATAAAGATAAACAATTGAAAAAAATGCTAATATAAAGATTTTATCTATTTTGTGAGGTAATTTCAGAAACTCGGCGATCCATTCTGGGGGGGGGGCCTCCTGCACCCGCCACTGCTCCTCGGACATGTTACGATTTGTTATGATTCACCGCTTGTTTTTCGTTTCACATGAGAATGCTGGGTGTAGGATGTTCTACCTGGAGTGAGGGGAGAGTGCTGGCCCTAAGATTGGCTAATTGAGTGGATTCACCAATCACAGCGCTAAGCTGCGCCGCCCTTTCTAGGAACAACGTTCCACATCCGAGAATGCTCATGTAATAAATGAAATGATGAAATGAAAATCAAATTGCAAAAGTTCAAACTAGGAAATATTTGGAAGGAAAGGCAGGTATTCTTACTTACCTTGACGTTGAAGTGTTCGATGAGTCGATTGATGATGATCTGAGAGTCGGCGATGTGCTCACCGTTCAGCTCGATAAACGGCAGCAGGCCGTATTCCGACCTGCTCATACGAACCGGGCATACCTGAACACACAATGGTGAGTCTAGAGATGAGGGAAAAGCCAGGAACTATGCCTGCAAAGTCCATCTATGACTTGCGTTAAATAATTATAATCTGCCCCTATTACCGAGCAGTTTTTCCTATTTTCCTATTTTCTTCCTAAGATTTTCCAATTTCGCTGGGAATTTAAGGAAAAGAATCCGTCAATTTGAGTGAAGATCTCCATCCAGCTTTGCTCCAAATATTCGAACGAGCGCAAATATCCCAATGGTATCGAGTTTTATTCGAGCCACGTCACAACTACTCGCTGATCTGTGTTCATACTTCATTGCAACGCGTAGGCGTCAGCAAACGCGAACGAAAGGATAGCGATATCATCGCGTGGATTCGTCGTTTCACAAAAAATCTCGCAAAAAACAAGTCAGGTGGAGAGAAGTGCATGCATTTGCTGTATTTGTAGTCGACGTCGTCTACTAAGAGTTTCTCACGGAATCAGGCGAATTAAACGTTAAACCGTTTAAACGTAACATGCTGATGCGCATATGTTGCTCTGTTTCGTAAGAGTAATAAGAAATGCACAGGTAGATCTTTTTCGTTTTTTCTTTCATTTTTTAACGGAACAACGAACGAATGGGCATGACAATTATGGATTTTTCCGATGAATTTTCTGAAAATTTCGTTATCGTAGTCCCAAAATAGCAAAAATTCTCGTTATCCATTAACAGCTCTGAAGCACTGCAACTGGAGTGCTCGGATTCGTCAAGCTCTGCGATTGGTCCGCTCGGTGAACTGACCAATCCCAGAGTTTCGACGCGCCGCCCAGTACACTGCTCCAGCCCCTCCCCCTTGTTCAAAAACATGTCTGGTTACGTTATAACCCATCAACCTTCAATGTTCTGAGGTCGCACGCATCCTTGACATTACCCAGGGTACCGTTAACAATGGCGTCAACACGTTTGCCCTAGGTAATCCCAATGATTCATCCAGGCTCTGGAAACATTCCTCTAGAATATTCTGTTCCTGTTTTCCGTCAGATTAGTCGTCAGTTTTTATAAAAAGATGGATCGCTTGCCAGCTGCGAACACCTGTGCCTGGACAATAAATTAATTATTAGGTTGGTGCAAAAATAATGCGCGTTTTTGGATGCGTCCTCTTCGGTGCAGAAAATTTCCGGTTGTCATAATCATCAATATGAAGAGTTGTATATTTTCTTGTAGCAAATTTCATGGCCTTTTCAGAGGCCTTACCTGCTTTGAAAGAAATTCACATCTTTCTTTATTTTTTATGTTCGGAATGAAAGGTGCCAGAACAGATCTTTTGCAGATTTCACTTCTGTGATGTGAAACTTAGGGGCATCGCAGCGGATACTGCTCAAAATGCTGCAATAGTTTTGCCCAAGGTAGTGTAAGCGAACACATACTGCGAAGTAGCTTCCGAATTTTTCGACATGAAGAATTCTGCTTCGAAATTGAGGAAGGTCGCTTGAAGTTCTCTTGAGTTTGTGACCACCAAGTGATGGCAATATTCAAAGGGAACCCACTGAAAACAACGTATTCAGTTTTGTAGAACCTCATCGGTAACTGCCGTTAAACCACTCCTTTCCTGGTTAAGGATAGGAGGGCGATAAGCTGGACGAGTAGGTTTGGCGCAAACTGAGCGAGTACCAGATCGGTCTTCGTTGGAAGAGCTGCTTCACGCCCTCGTAGTGGAGAAATTGCGGTCAAATCTCCAAGAGCTTAGTGATGCAAGGTGTAGAAGAGATCCTTTATGACAACATAAAGTGTTTTGCTCAACAAATAAACGAGAAAGAAGAGCCGAAACACTGCCAGAAAGCAAAGCAACACTAAACAAAGGTTACGGTGACTTTAAGGTGGTCTGCTGCAAAACTCTTTCGCTACAGACAATGGAAAATTTTACAGCATAAATGTACTGCTAGGATATTAATGAAATTGACCGGGAAGTCCACTGTGTGAGCCCAGCCTTTCCCAACAAAGTGGATTCTGTACTCCTACACAGTGCTGTCCAGCCACATGCCCCATACCAGAAACTCTACAGGCTGCAACAACTAGGCCAGGAATTTCTGCCTCACACATTATAATCAGCAAGCCTCTCGCTCACTGACTGCCACTTCCTGGAGCATCTAGGCGGCGTAATCCAGGAGAATTTTTTTGAAGACTGAAGTGGTACCAAAATTGACTTCCGGACGTTCGTCGGCCCTAGAAGGCCCAGATTGAAGTGCTCTGTTGTCCGAGAACATGGGTTTTATTGCTAAAGATTTGCTGATTACAACGGTTCCAAGCTTCATTGAAAACATCAGTTTTGAAGCGAGTTATGGGCTCAGAAAGTGAAGGGTCGAAAACGCGCATTATTTTTGCACCAACCTAATAGTTCGGGCACCAGTACACTCACCTCGTAGGGGATCTTATTGGCTTTGAGGAATGTCTCGACCTTCAGGCAGAAAGGCGACACGTTCGGAAGAGCCTTGCTACGTGGGAATTGGTACAGATATACGGTGTCCTTCTTCCAATCTGTTTTTAGTGCCTGAAAAGTACCAATTTATTCTCGTTTGGGACGTGATAGACATTTATGGTTAATATAAGCAAAATTTATTAATATTGAACATGCAAAACTTTCACATGGCTGTGAGCATGAACCTTAAAAGTTACGATTGTTAGGTATTTTATGTATTAAAATGAAGCCTGCTTTATCCCCTAATTCTGTTATCAATAATGCGCATTCCTAATAAATAGATCCTCAGCGCGAAATTTTTCGGATTTTTGATGTTTCACCTCGAAATTGTATTCGTTTTCATTCCAGACCGATGAAAGGTTCAACTGTGAGAGAAACTCGTCACATATGAATCCTCGTTGCTCACTACAGTTGAGGATCACGTCAAAAAGTTACTTCCATCGAATCACGTGGCTTTCCTAGCACTACTATTTCACCGTATGAATCCATAATCCTCATTTTCCAACCCATATTCGTTTCGGTGATCTTTTTTGCAAAGGTGAACACAAAAGTAACATGTGCACGTTTCAACAGTAAAATGATGTAACGTCACCATGTAAACAGCAATTTCGTCATAACCTCACTTTTTAGAGCGGTAGAGCGATTTTCACTCGTCAGACTTGCGCCTATGCGATGAAATATGCACTACTTATATTTGCTACACATATAATTTGACGCGCCGATCCAAAATTTCACATTTTCGCTTTATCTCTGCGACGAAAAGGAAAACGTAGTTTGTTCCCGCCGCTGTCGTGATGGCGAAACTAGGAGCATTCCCTATTTCCCAGTACCTGTATTCATGAACGTTCCCGGGAACGTTCTGGTCTACTTGCTCTCCTAAGGTGGACGACTTTTCTGAGTAAAAAAGGGCGAATTTTATAAAAATGGCTAGTTTTAGTCATGAATGAAAGATAATGGTAAGAACTCACTCATTCTGGATGAATGGGGAGAGTAAAACCTTCCCGGGAACCTTCACGAATATCCACCCAGGAATTCTCTACACCCTCCCTATGTTGCCTTGTGTATCGATGCTTCAGCTTTAACGCGCGGCAAAGCATGAATAACGCTATATAGGTCGAGATGCATTCTTGACGCAACCATGACGCAAGTGAAATGCGTGCGGTTGCGACGAATGACGAAAAACTGACGCATGCTCATCTATTATAAATTGTCCTCACGCAGGAGGCCTCTCGGACACTCAAACCCTAACAGCCCTAACAAGGCACGTTCCCCCACGGTACCAGGTGGTAGGCAGGACAGTGAAAAAGTTGCTCTAAACTTTACATACACCTGGAGACCAATTGCGTTTCTTCTCGGGTTCCACCCCACTATGGTCTGAGACTATCTACGTGCCACCCAATTGTGCAAAAAGTTTTCCCAATAATTTTCATAAAATTGCGAAAGCTACACAGCACACACATCTGTCCTACAGCAGATACACCCCAACCACTTAAAATGCAGAGTGTAAAATTCTTGTCCAAGGTAACCAGCGCTACTTTCTGGCTTTCATGGTCACACTATCTCGGGACAGTAAAGCCGGTTCTGCGTGAAAAAATCACATCAAATAGATACTCATGGTGATGCTATCATGAGGGTAATTCATACTATATGCGTGCGTTTGACGTGCGTGCGTCTATATGATGAAGGATAGGGTCAGTCGCATCGCTGACGCAACTCAGACGCACGCGTTTACGCCTCGCGGCGACAGTGCGTTATTTTCATTGAAGATGTCGCGTTCACCAGTCTTTATGGAAAATCCTCCGCAAATGGATGTGTGCGCCTGACTAGTATAAATTGCCCTATAGGCACCAGCATCATGGACTGTGAATTTCATGAGAGAAGCAATATTAGAAATTTAATGAATAATGAACCAATGAAAGATCAGCTTCATCGCTTAGGAATGATGAAATTCTGTTCGACGAAAACAGGTGCCCATAACGCGATGAAACCTTGAGATGAAGCAATAGAAAATTCTTCCTGTTAACCGCTGGAAATTTGAGCTTATGCCGGTTCACAAGTCAGATCCCGAGAAAGTTCAATGTTGTTGGATCGAATAATGAGTTCGTGAGGTCTTTCCATCTTTTTTTTTCTTGCTGTAGCTTGTAAATACTCCGTTTTGGCGCGTGCAATGAATCATTTTGCAGCTAATGTTTTAGCCTTTGCCAAAATTTCAACTGCTATTCTCCGCATGTGGGCCGAACATTATCAGATTAACACAAAAAATCACCTCTTTCCTCCCTTTCCTTTTGGAAAGGAAGAATTTGTACACGACGACAGCAATAGTCACCCACACAGCCACGCACGTCAAACAAACCATTGTCGTGGATCTGCTGGAAACAGTCGATTAGGTCGTGGTCGTCAGGTGCGAGGGGTGAAACGAACGAGCTGAGAATAATGGCAAGCAATTCGTTGCTGCTATCTCTCGCTCGCTCCGAGGGGCGGGCGCTGCCCTGCGGAGACCAGCGATCGACTTTCGCAAGGCGGGGGACTTCACGGAGGACACGCATGACGCAATGTTTGTGGAACACGAAACTACAAAGCACATCGCGAAGGGTTGTGTTATCGGGAACACTGGAAATAGCGCGCGACAACCGGTCCGAAACGCTTGCGAAACAAAGTCCACTGATCACAAAGTCAGAGGGAAGAGCATGGATGTCTCCCTGAGAGAGGTTAGGTAGCCGCGCACTATGAAATCCATGCATGGATTCCCAACCTACACTGACTCTAGGAGGAAACGGAGACCACATCGTGTTCATGAATGCATAATGCGTCACGTGCGCAACAATAGCTGAGTATTTGCGCTCAAATCGGCGATTCCGACACCCCTCGCGCTAAACGCAGGACATTTCAGAATTGTCATTAGGTCGCGTTGTAGTGACGGGCGTCACCACCGTTTCACTAATGTTTTTGGATTACTGTAAGCTCACCATGTCGCAAACACGACTTTTTTTTCTCTAATTTGTCTCGGACTATTGTCCCTGGTGGAATGCTCTATACAAAGCTTCCAAGGGGTCGGCGCAGATTCGTGAAGATCCAACGAATTCAATGAAATATGCGCGCATTTTAGACGTTAGAGGATAAAGACGGTGAATCTGGGAATCGGGTGAATTTCTGAGTGATTCAGCAGTGGAACTTACTATATGCAAAAGATTAACTCAGTATGTCCCGAAAATGTCTGTCATTCGACGCGTCGACTCCAGCAGTACTGTCGATACGCAGCGCGCGAATTTTGAACGTGCATAAAACTAATTCTTAACGGCCTAAAAATAGATCTGTAATGGGTGACCGGGTAGTGTGAGTATTGTGGATTTCAACTTCGGCGCTGGTAGACATTCAAGGAGGATGATGGGTTTTCCCCCTTTCGCAGGTTTTGTGGGGTGGTGCGGGACCGGGACAGGGTTGTGGATCTGGGCCCGGTCACGGGATTTTCTTTCAACAAGGAGGGTCTGTGGATCACTGGGGAGTGTGGGGCTCGTGTGGGGGCTGGGCGGCTCGTGGGGGACTACACGTGAGTGACGGTGTCGCTCTCCCGGGCGCCTTGGTAGCGTAAATATTTGAATGGCCATTCTGAAAATTTCAACAAGGAATATTATTCTTTTCTTCACTACCTAGTATACTGTGCACTGACTTTTCAGCTTATTATTAGGTTGTTGCAAAATCGATGTCGGATTTCGACAAGTTGACTTTGAATTGTCGTAACTCGGCAAAAACTGAACCTTTTCTGCCGATTTAGCACTTATTTGAATCGTCACATCTTTGCCATCTTCCAGCTAAGTTTTTGTTGCATCACACCAAAAGCCAAGCTTTTTGGACCCAGAAATATCGGCGAGGTCGTTTTGAAGTAGTGTATTTTTGCGGCTTGCTCCTCCTCTCAGGGATGAGTCCCACCGCTTGAATTTGCGGTCATCGGTAGGGGAACAGTCCGATGAGTCAGGCAAATACGGAAGAGTCTTGATCTCCGCCTGCATTTACTTCCAGATCGTCTTGAGTGAAAAGTGTGGTCTTGAGCCACTGCGAAGTATTGGAGGATAATCGAATAGGATCCACTTGTTCAGTTTTTCCATCACGCTGATCCCCGGTGGCCCCAGAAATAATGAAATAATGAACCTCAAGGCCACCTTCGAGATACGGAACATGTCTCCTGGTGATAGCTTCTACCGGTGCTTTCAAAACGGCGTTGACATCATCGAATTTTAGTCCATAACTCTGACTCACGTGTCTCCAATACTAAATGACTTTGGCCAACGCTGGCCTACCATTTTGTTAAGTATTCCCTCCTGCATAGGTTGGTAATATTTCATGTGCAAGCCACTCTCTTGCTATCGAGTTCGAGTCCACGAAACAGTTTGGGACAAATTTTAGCGGACGAGTACATTTTAATTCAAGCCCAAAAACCACAGCAAAAGTTTGTGGATATGAATAAAAATGAATAGGCAGAAAGAGGAAGAAATGGGCTTTGAAATAAGTACAAAATATATGGTGGAAGCAGCATTTCACATTCCAAAGCATTGCTGCAAAGTTCGTGGTCCGAAAATCCGACATCGATTTTGCAACAACCTAATAGTTTATGATATCCTTTTTAGATACTGAATGTGGGAAAGAGTTCTCACGTCTGCAATGCGGAGGGTCGGAAACCATGCATTTTCAAAAGCTCATGGCACTGAGGACACGGTTTGCAGAAAAATCCGATTTCTGAATATTCTAAAGGACAAGATGAAAAGTTCAGTCTGGTCAGCAGGGTGCATTACCGTACTTTTTAGGCGTAGAGTCAGATCTGTGTCATGTGTGCTCACACCAAAGTGCGTAACTTGACGACTAAAAAAACTTTTTAAAAAACTTACGCCTAAAAAGTACGGTAATGCACTCTGCTGACCGGACTGAACTTTTCATCTTGTTTCTAAAGGATCCAATTCCGTCTTTGAGACTTTCCCGCATCGGAGCATCTTTAAATTATTGGGAAAATTCCTAGGAACAACAGTACCCCTCAAATCGACATCAGCTTCGAGAACCTTCTTTCGTAGAGTTGAGTTCTTCTTCACAGGATTTCCTTGACCGGATCCATAAATGCCCCGGAGCCACTGCATAGCCCTTAATTTTCAATGAAGGGGCACTTATACAGGGGGGGCATAAGTTATTGTACATCGTTTGCTGGCTTATTACTCTGCGATGGTGCAATGTTTTCAGCCGAGCTAGGTCTCCCTCGATAGAGCTGGATTTCCTCTATTTTCCGATTACAAATATGCCCTGGTTGCTCGGGATATCACGGAGAAATTTTAGCGGGAACTTCAGACTCGGATTTTTGGTGCCGCCAAAGGCACTGATTCAGCCCGCAATTCCTAAGCAAAATAGCCACAAAAACAGTTTTTGACAACGGATTTATGTGGGATAAAAAGTGGTTTTGTACTCGTGAAGCCTATCTTTAGGTGTATGTGCAAAATCCACTGCAGATCGGACTTGATAAGAGCACAGAACGGAGCTGTTCCGAAAATTGCTTGGATGAGAAAACCAAGCCTTAGGTTTCGAGGAGCACAGCTGGCTTGAATCTGGGCCTACTGATGAGGCTGCGTAGACATTCTGCAGCATTTTTACTCTAGTTTTCAGATCACATCAACAATCTAGCTGAAAACCTGTCTTTTAGTGGAAAATCTCCTAGAAAGCAAAATTAGTGCAAATTGGCCTTTACCGGTGGCATGGAGTAGCTGTGGTTTTTCGCCCGTATATTTCTTAGACTTCGCTCTCGTGGAAAATCTCAGACAAGGCTAGAAAGAGCACCTCTTGCTCTTCAAGAATCATCTAAGCATTAAAATACATTTCGGAGAATTGGTGGATTTTTAGAGAAAATTGTCACAACAACCCACTTTTCTCAGAATTTTGTTTCGAGGCCAACTGCTCGATAGCAAAACTTTCCCAGAAAAGCGGATCTTAACTGGAAGATACATTGAACCTTCCTCTATTCGGCAGAAAAAAGAGAGAAACAATGCATGGTTTCCAGCGGAGAAATAAACGATCAAACGTTGTACAATAACTTATGCCGCCCCCCTGTATATGGTTCGTTCCATGTATGATTCGTTCCGAGAGTGCGGATGCCTTGACAGCGGCGCCGCTGGCATTTGTGCACGCAGCGCGGTTGGTCAGACAGCTGGCCCACGACCAATCCGGCTTCTTCGAAGAGTTTTATCGTTTGTTTGTTTCTGGAGTTGTTCTAGGGACTGAGAAGGAACAACTACGAAAAGAAACAGGAGATAAAACTCCAAGTCAACCGAATGACCGCGGACAGCAGTATGACCTATCGCGCTGCGTGCCTAAATGCAGCAACGTCGTTGTTACGGCATAGGCACTCGCAAAAAGAATCGACCATACATACCACATAAGACCATCGCAGATATTTCATGGTTAGAAAAACGTCGCAGACATTCCGATCTTTATCTGCACAGTACACTACTGCTGCAAGAAATTGTGAAGTCAATGAAGAAGGACTATGAAGAACAGGCAGCTGACGTTCCCAATCGATTCATGTAGTTCACTCTGAATTATAATTATGGATGCCAAGCACCTTCCTTGCATTATGTGACTAAAGTGCGGTTATGCAGAGAAAAGCTCACTCGGCAAGCGCTTTCACGCTCGAAAGGTACGATATTTCGTCGTATTCCAGAATTTTAAGTTGTGCAGAACTCAAATCGAATGATAGAATTGCTCGAAACGCATGAGAAACTCACGAAGACGGGGTGCTGTTTCTCATGCGTTTGATCTAGCGGCCCTTAATAACAATAATTAAGGCGTTTCGCGCAATTTCGTCATTTGACTCGGGTTCTGCGCAACTTAAAGGCAGCACCCACGATAATTTCCGTATCGAAAATTTTGAATGTTTTGGGGTCTGAACGATAGTCCCAGTAGTTGTACGCAAGTTGCACCACCAAAGGCATCCGCATTCTCGAGATATAACATGTTGAACATGGGATCCGGGGATCCCCAGGCGAGTTGTAGCAGGCGCAAATCTGTGTTGTTCTTTGCCGCAGTCGGTCAGTTTTTCAGAGAAAAAATAGTTGCTCATGTTCATTTCGGAAAGTTTTGCACTATAATAATCTGCTTTCCTCTATTTAAGTCCTCTCAATTGTTATTCGAGCATATGATCCCTTGTTTTACTCAGAATTGTCAAATTTTCACATATTGTATGAATTTCAGTATTTTTGGCTCTTTACAGTTAACCATAAGTTTTCTTTCTTTTCATGAGGTATGTTCCCGGAGTGAACATCCTAATTCTTTTTTGCTCGTGCTTGTTCTCCTCCTGAAAAGCTGCAAAATTAGTCAAGTTCCAGTTGCGCCAAGGAATTCGCCGGCAACAGAGGCAGCGTTATCGACTTTCTTGATCTACCGCATCCGCGACACTCGGCCTCCTTGTTATAATGCAGTGAATAATGCAGTGTTGTTAGCATCCGAAAACCACTTTATCATGAGTTCCGATACAATTGATTACTGTGCTCCTCATAGTCGAAAACACAAGATCATGCTAAAATCTGAGTGACAAATTTTTTCGTGGGTGCTGCCTTTAAAAATCTGGAGCACTCGAAATCGCCGACTACTCAAGCGTGAGAGCGCTTCCCAAGTGAGCTTTTCTCTACACAAACGTATGTAGTTTGGAGACGTGGTAGGAGAAGACTGGTTGGTATTCATAATTAGCTGACCTGGTCACAGACGGGACACGTGCAATCGTACGGCAGCCCTTCCTTGAACGCGATTTCGTAGGCCATCCCTGAATTAAATTATGAACTATATCATGTAGTTCATTAAGCCTATGGTTTTCCAGGAAAACTCGTCAAAAACATGATAAATGAGGAGAAATATGGATATATAATGTGTGAGTTATTGCTAATCCTGTAACATAAGTCTAGATCCTGGAACGTTTGCCTTTCCTCATTACCTTCACTCCGATGATCACGTTGTCAATGCTGGATAAAATGAGTTCTCAAATAAGATGTTCTTGTCTTTCGTTGAACAAAATCGGTCTACAGGGTGCGTATTAAATACCGGGACAACTTTCTCTCGCATAATTCGCGGGAAGATATTGACTTTTTCAAACCACATGGGCATCATTAATTTTGGCATACCTTTTTCTACAAATGCCAATATTTTCAAAATTTCATATGAACTCTGCAGTAGATGGTGCGTCCAAACCCTAAAAGAGCCGCAATTCTTGAGCTCAGCGGTGCAGGATATTCGGCTTCTGACATCGTTCGTCTCCCCAAAGTTACACGGCAAACCGTCCACTCTGCCATAAAGCAAAGTACGCTTCTCGATCGTATTCGCCCAGGACGACCGGTCACTGTATCCATTCCTATAGAATATCTTGAGAAAACGGATTGCACGCAACCCAGCAAGAATCATGAGAAGGATGGCTGGAGTTGAATGTGTCAGAGGGAACCGTATGAAAAGTTGTCAAGGGGATGCTCAACATGTGTCCCTATAAGCCTCAGAAGAGACATGAACTGAGCTATGCGCAGAAGAAAGCAAGAGTGAAAAAATGTAAAAGGTTGCCGGATCGCACCGCAAATGGGGAGCACCTGAGGATGTTGTTCACCGATGAGAAGCTGTTCACGGTCGAACAGAGCTACAACAGCCAAAACATTCAATGGCTCTCCCGAACGTCTAACGAAGCTAATGACGCCGGAAGAACTATTTCCCGAAGCACGAAACTCGCCTCCATCATGGTCTGGGCCAGCGTGTCCGCTACCGGCCGAACTCCCCTCACATTCATGGAGAAGGGAGCAAAGATCAACAATGGTTTCTACCTGGAGGAAGTTCTGAAGAAGGAGCTCTTACCTTGGTCACGCGAACACTTCAAGGTCTTCAAGGCCGACTCACAAGTCCAAGAAGGTACAGAGGTGCTGTTGCGAGAACCTGCCCGACTTTATCAATACGAGTGAATGGCTGACGAACTCCCCGATTTAAAAATGATGGATTACTTCGTCCGGGCCATTTTGGAGGAGAAGGCTTGTGCTAAACGACACGGCAGTGTGGACGCTCTGGAGTCCTTTCTCAAGAAGGTGTGGGAAGAGATTCCCCAGGAGACGCTGCGAGCAGCCGTAGAATCCCATCCGAAGCGTTAGAAGGCAGTGATGAAGGTAAAAGGAGGACACTATGAGTAGTTCCCGTGTATTTAGATTCAACTGAAGAGGAATGAAGAACTTTTGAAAGAACTTCAGGTTTTGTTGATTTTGATAGGAATTACGAGGTAAAAACCTGGTCCCGGTATTTAGTACGCACCCTGCAGAGCAGGTTACAATGCTTTTCGAGGGCCAAAAACATTGGAAACTAAGAAAAAACCTCCTGTTGAGGATGCGTCGAGGGGACTGCATTGGCTTTACGTTACTCTGAGAGCGGTTGCCATTGGTGGAATCTCAATGGCGACAGCGCAGCCTCTTAGAACCTTCTCGTTATCCTTTTCACCAGAATCCATAAAAGCAAGACTAAGATGAGCTTAAAGAACGAATAGATAGCTGCCAAAAGTGGAGTAGAATGTGATTCAGAGAGCATCAGGAACGTTCGCGACAAAAAATTTGATTTTGGTGAATCGTTGTCGTCACTTCGGCCATGCTACGGAATCCAAATCATTTTTCACACGGCGTAAATCGTAAGAAAATTGCAAAAACCGTAAGTCGTATTTACGTAAATCGAAGGTAGTAATTTGCTATTCCTTCGGAGCCTTGGTTATTCCACAGAACTCCGTAGATCTATTTGACTGGGGTTTAGAAATGTTAGCCTCCGCCAAAAAGGTCAACTAGAATGACTATATGTCACATAGCGGATAATGCACAGTTCAAGTGGTCGCTGTGGCAGGGCAGTCATGGATGGCTACCGAGTGGGTAGCCTGAGTGGGCGACATACCAGGGTCTGGATACGAAAGCAATTCTACCCAGGGTAAACATAGTTACGCCCGTGTTATCGATAGGTAAATTTGTGCGGTGTTAACACATTTACTGTTGGTAATCTCAATGATGTCATGTGACTCCACAACAGGTTTAAACGTTCAACGAAAAGAGGGTCAAGATGGAGAGCCCTGCTCTCCACACCTACCATTCTCATTTACACCGCTGATTTCGATAGGGAGGTCAAGTGCCAGCTAGTGGAGATAGGTTGAAACACCTAACCACATCCTCGTTATCCTCCTGAACTTACCCCCTCCAATTATAAAAGTAGCGGTCTTTGACTACGAACACACCAAAAAGGCCCAATTAGAACTTTTACCAGGTGTCTTCCAACGAAAACATACTTTTGCTATTGTTAGTATGAGCAGGTTGAGCAGTTGACCAAGATTTTTGGTTAACTTTATTCTGGCCGGGAACATTTCGACGTCGTCGCCTTCGTCAGAGCCACGAAAGTCAAAGTCACTTGCGATCTACTCTCTCATACGCCTCATCCTACTACTGGATACCAATTTAACAAGATGATAGGATCAAAAATAAGCGTAAGCAAGTAGACCAATATGATGCTCACCTACGCAGCCGTGGGTCGCGATGACAGCGCACCACTTAACCATACTAACAAACGTCCCACAATGTCAAGATTCGAAGATGGTCAAACGAAGGAGGTGAAGAAGAAGGTGGGATTTGATATCTTTGCTATGTTATAAGGATGTCATTCATAACTGTCGACAAAATAGAATTTATTAACATATTTCTCACCTGGTAAACAATGAAAAAGGCAGTGAACAATGAAATTTAAATATCACGTGAAATTTAAATGGAATATACAAAAGGCTGACATACAGAAATGCACTTCTGCAGTTTATACGGCCATTCCAAGTGTTTCAAATTATTCCGAGGTGAAATCTTTGCCGAAGACCGTATCTCTAATCCGATTACAATATTCCACCAGGGCTGGGTACTGATCCTTCAACACATCCTTGGCATGGCTACTGGACGGGATGTAAAGTGTGGTGGCCAGTTGTCCGAAGACGGTGCAGTCAGCCTGAATCACAATATTCCTGCAAAACTCCTAGTGATGTGAAGCAGGGTTCCTACCGCGGTGATGTGATCCCCAAATAAGAATTTCTGCTCTCCAAGTAGTGACTGGAATGCGTCGTAGTCCTTTTTTAGGAGATACCTGTAGTTCTCGCTGGACATCATGCCAATGCCAGCGGCTATTCGTTTCATTGCCTAGAATGAAGGATTCAGCTGTGTTTTCAGAAAAAAAAAGAAAAAAAAACAATCAGAAATGTGCTAACCTTTCCTCGCATGATAAAGGATGCAGCTGGAGTCAAGATAGGGACCAAAGCCGACGGACAACCCATGTCAGGTAAGATTAAGCTCATAAATTCGTCAGTGTTCTCAATGACTTTGAACTGATGTAGAACCCTTAAAGAAGTTTATTATACTTGAAATGGGATGTATTGACGAAAATAATACGTGGAAAAATCTTTAGATGAATAAACAAAAAAAGATAAAATCTAATGAAAGGAAACTATCCGCACAGGGACGTGTGGCTGTCGGCCATGCGGTCAACAGCTCTAGCAACTGCTTGGTCTCTTGGCGAGGACAGAGACTGAAAAGTTTTCTACGACTCTGGTCTGTGGGAAAATTTGAAGTAGAAACCGACTAACGGATAAATAAATGGATAAAACTCTACTTTTTTTGAAATAATAACCTGAACTTGGTGAGCTGAAAGTTTCAAAAATTCAAGATAATGCCATAGCCTCACAAGTTTCAGTACTCAAAATACCAGAAAAGCAGTATCCAATTTCGAATATTCAAAAATCTTCTAAGAAAGTGATAGATGAATACCTACAACTCCAAACGGCTGTAGACAAGGGGCGGGACCGCGTCGCGGGCACTCTGGTTGTCTGCTGCACAGTGTCAGCGAGCCTCCTGGGCAGAGACACGGAGGAAAACCGATATGCCGTGATTTTCCGGAGCTTCGGGAGGTGCAGCAGACAACCAGAGTGCCCGCGACGCGGTCCCGCCCCTTGTCTACGCCCGTTTGGAGGTCAATGTAGGTCCGTGGTGTTGTTTCCTAGCTTTATTTGATTTTCAGGTCACCTATTATTTTTCAATGTTATTGTTATCCTCCTTAATACTTTACTTGCAGTAGTGTTCGGATATGTTATGATTTGTAAAAATTCATCGCTTGTTTTTTTTCATCTCAGATGAGAATGTTCACGTAAAAAATCGAACAAATGAAATGAAAATCCAATTGCACCCATGAGAAATATCTGAAAAGAAGAGCAGGTATTCATACTTACCTTGACGTTGAAATGTTCGATGAGTCGGTTGATGATGATCTGCGAGTCAGCGATGTGCTCACCGTTCAGCTCGATGAACGGCAGTAGGCCGTACTCCGACCTGCTCATACGAACAGGGCATACCTGAACACACGGTGGTGATTCTGGAGATGGGGAAAAAGCCGGTAACTATGCCCGCAAAGTCCATCTATGGTTTGCGAGTAGCGATAGCTTGACTCTTTTACCATGCCGTTTATCCTATTTTCCAGTGGCTAGGTTTCTTCACGGAATCTGATAAATTCGCTTTAAAGGTCAACATGTTAATGCGCATACATACATTGGTATATACATTGGTATTCAAATTTATATTAAATTTAATTTATATTTTTTATACATTGGTGTTCGAATTTCTTCCGTCGAACATTCGAGTACTCGAACTACGAAAATTTCATATCATTCGATTATTCATTCGGAAATATTCGGTCAAGCATCAATATATGTATGTATGTGCTCTGATAATCTTTTTGATTTCTTTCACTTTAAAACGAAAAAAAAAACGAACTAGTGGGTAATCATGTATATTTCCTATGGATTTTCTGAAAATTCCGTTATCGCAATCCCAAAATAGCAGAAATGTCCGTGACCCATTAACGGCTCTGGAGCACTGCCCTTGGTGTGCTCGGATTCGCCGAGCTCTGAGATTGGTCCGCTGGATAAGCTGACCAATCCCAGAGATCTACCGCTCCGCCCCAGTACAGTGCTCCATCCCCCCTGTTCAATAGCATGTCTGGTTATATCCATCAACCTTCAATGCCATGAGGTCGCACGCATCATTGGCATTACCCAAGGTGAACGTGTTAACACTCCCCAGATTTACCCATGGTTAACATTGGCGTCAGCACGTTTACCCTGGGTAATCCCAATGATGCATCCAGGCTCTGGAAACATTCTTCTAGAATATTCTGTTCCTGTTCTCCGTCAGATTAGTCGTCAGTTTTTATAAAAAGATGGATCGCTTGCCAGCTCCGAACACCTGTGCATGGACAGTGAATTAATTAGTTCCGGCTCCACAGAACATCAGTACACTCACCTCGTAAGGGATCTTGTTGGCCTTGATGAATGTCTCGACCTTCAGGCAGAAAGGCGACACGTTTGGAAGAGCCTTGCTGCGTGGGAATTGGTACAGGTATACGGTGTCCTTCTTCCAATCCGTTTTTAGTGCCTGAAATGAAGCTATTCCTGGTCGTTTGGGATATGAGAGACACTGAGGGTTAATGTAAGCCAAGTTTGGTAATCTCGAACATGCAAAACCTTAATGTAGGTGTTAGTTTGTACCTTGAAAGTTGCAATAGCTTAGTTTTTCAGTTTTAAAATGAAGTCTGCTTCATACACTAATTTTTTTAATCAACAATACACATTTCCGATGGGTTCTCAATGCGAAAATGCTTCAGAATCCTGTTTTTTCAGCCAAAATTTCATCCTTTCTCATTTCAATCGAATAAAGGATTCAACTATGTATGACAGAAACATTCATTCACGTATAAATCTTCAGTGATCAGTACGGATGTGGAGCTGTTTGCCCAATAGGCATGTCGGTGGGAGAGGCCTAAGGAGTCGGATAAACCGCTACCCTACCAAGCAAACCGCTCCGAAATAGCTATGTGCTGCGTACAAATGCTTGAACTTGTCAGGATCTTAGTAAAGGTTCCTATAATAAAAAAAATACTTGGAAAAGCTATCCAAACACTTCTCTGGAGAAATTATCAGTTATCCACCATTATAGATCTTATGTAAAATATATAAGAAAGAATATATAGATTTTATTGCTCAGGATGTTTCTTTCATGAATCTTGCCAGTAATACATAACGAATGATGTACTTTTCACTTATCTGCGTCTCTTTCCTACAGCAGGAACTTCAAAAATATTCTGACATTTTTAAATTTCCCGATCATGTAGCTCTTTGCCCGATTTCGGGGCCGTTTTCCCGGTAGCGTAGCGGTTTGTCTGATTAGGCCCCGCCCACGGACACGATCATCGGGGAAACGGCTCGCCATCCGATCAGCACAATCGAGGATTAGTTCAAAAAGTTACTCCTATCCCATCAAGTGGCTACTCTGGCTATTCCTGGCCCCTTCTATTCCTACGACCCCGAAACACCAATTTTTCAAGCCCATATTCGTTTGGGTGGCTTTTTTTGCAAGAGCGAGCACGGAAGTAACATGCAGACATTTCAACTTTGAAATAACGGGGCGTTACCATGTCAACAACATTTTCGTGATTTTTTTTTCTGATTTTTCTGAGCAATGGGGCAATTTCTCCTCGGAGCGTTTTTTTTTCTACGTCGGATTTGCGACTATACGATAAAATATAGGTCGAGTCGCACTCTTGACGCAAGCGAAACGCATGCGTTTGCGAGGAACGAATGAAGATGTAGATCTGACACAACGAGAATGCAAAGCGTGACTCAAATTTTTGCTCAAAGATAACAAGCGTTACTTTCTTCACGGTCACACCTCATCGCAACACTGAAGCCAGTTGGTTCTACGTGAAAGAAAAAATCACATCAAATAGATACTCATGGTGGCTCCATGAATTACTTCTTGTATTTGATGTTACTTATGAAAATATAGTGACTTCGATGGCTATAGAAATCCGCTTGATTACTACCCAACCAAAAATATCGCTACAGCTACCGACTTCGTTGAAGAGTTCCCTCAGACTTTTGAACATTGAAATGGGTCAACCAAGGCAAGACTGCGCAGCCGAACTGTGTGTCTCATAAAAATTGTCAGATGTACGACGTGTAGCGGCGTGGGGAACGCGGTGGAAGCCACTCGACGCTCGCTAGTGGAGCATGGCTTTCGCGCATCCTTCGCTTGGATTCCGCAGCAGGTATTTATTATTTACTTATTTATTCAGGTACCCGACATTTTTAGGACTATAAGTTTGTTACAGCCCTGTACTGTAGGTCCAGAACGACCAAAATTTGACCTACGTGAAATAATTAATCAAAATGCATTTACTTAACTGAACTTGGCCGCGTATCCAAAAACTTTCTAAGATCCAAGTATGTCTCGATATGTGGAGATGACCTTCAAGCAAGATCCCTTATCAGAGTAGATCTCAAAAGCGAAATTTGGCCTTGGAGATGTTTGCGTAAGGTCTTTGTCACAACTCAAGAACGCTTACGCAGCAGGAACAGTACATACAGTAGGCGTCAATGGCGGTGACCCGTCTGCGGCCTCGAACAGAACGCGGCGCGACCGCGCCGCTCACGCATGAATAGTCGCCGCAGTGGCTTATCTGGGTTTTCTTGATAGCTGTTCATCATATTTGATGATAACTAATAAGAAAACTGACTATCAAGAAAACCCCATAATTTGATGTCCCGGAGAGGATTCTCGCTCGAGCGGCGCGGTCGCGGCGCGTTCTGTTCGAGGCCGCAGACGGGTCACCGCCATTGACGCCCACTGTATGTATAGTCCTTCTCGAAAGGATGGGCGAATTCCGTGACTGCAGAATCGCGTCGGGACCTGGATGACGGATACGGCGAGAGCATACTTCAAGTGAAAGGGTCGAGTAGGTCCCGCCGCGATTCTGCAGTAACGACGCTATGTAAACGCACTCGCAATCCGTGAGTGCAAAGCGTTACACCTGGCAAGGGTGGTGCGGCTGAGCTCTGCAAATGGTCAATTCCTCCAATCAGCCAATCATGGGGCCCGTCCACTCCGCCCATTCCCGGTATAACGCCCTACACTCGCAATCCGTCTATCTCTTCGAGAAGGACTATAAATGATGACTGCATCATCATTTGAATTTTCAGAATTTCTTGGTGAATTGAACCGCTTCTGGGTCAAGTGTGAACATAATAACACAAAAAATCACCTCTTTCCTCCCTTTCCTTTTGGAAAGGGAGAATTTGTACACGACGACAGCAATAGTCACCCACACAGCCACGCACGTCAAACAAACCATTGTCGTGGATCTGCTGGAAACAGTCGATTAGGTCGTGGTCGTCAGGTGCGAGGGGTGAAACGAACGAGCTGAGAATAATGGCAAGCAATTCGTTGCTGCTATCTCTCGCTCGCGGGGGGCGGGCGCTGCCCTGGAGAGACCAGCGATCGACTTTCGCAAGCCGGGGGACTTCACGGAGGACACGCATGACGCAATGTTTGTGGAACACGAAACTACAAAGCACATCGCGAAGGGTTGTGTTATCGGGAACACTGGAAATAGCGCGCGACAACCGGTCCGAAACGCTTGCGAAACAAAGTCCACTGATCACAAAGTCAGAGGGAAGAGCATGGATGTCTCCCTGAGAGAGGTTAGGTAGCCGCGCACTATGAAATCCATGCATGGATTCCCAACCTACACTGACTCTAGGAGGAAACGAAGACCACATCGTGTTCGGGAATGCATAATGCGTCCCGTGCGCGACAATAGCTGAGTATTTGCGCTGAAATCGGCGATTCCGCCACCCCCCTCGCGCTAAACGCAGGACATTTCAGAATTGTCATTACGTCGCGTTGTAGTGACGGGCGTCACCACCGTTTCACTGTTTTTGGATTACTGTAAGCTCTCCATGTCGCAATCACACGACTTTTTTCTCTAATTTGTCTCGGACTATTGTCACTGGTGGAATGCTCTATACCAAGCTTCCAAGGGGTTGGTGCAGATTCGTGAAGATTCAACGAATTCAATGACATATGTGCGCATTTTAGACGTCCGTGGATAAAGACGGTGAATCTGTGAATCGGATAAATTTCTGAGTGATTCAACAGTGAAACTTACTATATGCAAAAGATTAACTCAGTATGTTCCGAAAATGTATGTCATTCGGCGCGTCGACTTCAACACCACTGCTGATACGCAGCGCGCAAATTTTGTATCTTGAACGCGCGGAAATTTTGGACGTGCATAAAACTAATTAATAAAACTAAGTAATTTGGCCAAAAAAATAGATCTACAGTGAATGACAGCGTAATGTAGGTGTTCTGGACTTTAATTCAGGCGCTAGTGAACATTCGAGAAAGGAGGATGATGAGTTTTTGCCTTTTGCCGGGCCTTGGGTATCGGGGTTGTGGATCTCACTCGGCACGGGGAGTTTCTTCCAACGAATAGGATCTATGGATCATTGAAGAATGTAGGATTTGTATGAAAACTGGACATCGCGTACGAAAAACGCCCCCACTGGGATTCCCGGTCAAGCACAGCACTTTCGCTCTCCCGGATGTCCCCGGGGGAGCTTTCCAAAATTGGTTGGATTGGAATGCTACTCAGTTCCACTACTTACTTTTAGGCTACTGAAGAATGTCAAGCGATGACACCTGGCTGGCAGTGACAATAAACCGCGCGTCGTATATTACGCGGGGACAAGTCTAAATATTTGAACGCGAAAATTCTGAGAGACGCAAAACATGTCGGCAACCCTCTAGAGCTGCTGTATCGAAGGCCTGAGAAATTTCTGGATAACTCTTTGTTCTGAACGGCCTAATCCGTCCATATTCAAGGATTTTCAGGTATGAAATTGTGTCAAGTGGCATTCTGAGATTTTCTACTAAATAATATTATTCTTTTCGTCACTATCTAGTATGCTGTACAGTGATTTTTCAGCTTATTATGAATTAAGATATCCTCCTTAGGTCTTGATTGTGATATGGGATTTCCCAGTAACATAAATACTAAAGAGTTCTGATGTTTGCAATGCGGAGGGTCGGAAACCATGGATTTTCAAAAGCTCCTCTGAGGACATTGCTTGCAGAAAAAGGTGATTTCTGAACATTCTCTATGATCTAATTCCGTTTTTGAGACGTTCTCGGATACGCGCTTCTCTACATGTTTGGAAAAATCCTTGAGAACGACAGTGTCTGCAGAAACTTTCAAATCGACATCAGCTTAGAGAAGCTTCCTTCTTCATGGGCGTTTCCTGGTCGAACCCATGAAAGTCCCAGAACCATTGCATTGCCCCTGATTTCCTATTTTCAATCAACGGGCAGTTACCGTCGATTCATTTTGAGAGTGCGGATGCCATGACAGCGATGCTGCTGGCATTTGGGCACGCGGTGCAGCTGGTCAGACAGCTCACCCCACAATCAATTCGGCTTCTTCGGAGAGAGAGTTTTATTGTTCGCTTCCTTCTGTAGTTGCTTTGAAAACCAAGAAAGAACCTCATAAGAGGAAACAAGCGACAAAACTCACTAAGGACGCCATAGTGATCAACGCTCAATTGTTGGACCAACCGCGCTGCGTACCCCAATGTCAGCGTTGCGGCTGTTACGACATATACACTTGCAAAACAAATCGCCCATATAGTCTATAAAAAAATCGGCGGACTCCCGCTGTGCGTGGCGCCGCCTCGCAAGGTCGGTCGATATCGTAGATCACCCTTTTTTTCCATAGAATCTCAGGCTGCCGATCGGATGACGACCGCGACGCGCACCGCTTTCCCGCCAAATGGGAGTCCGCCGATTTTTTGATGGACTGTACATGCCACATGAGACCATCGCAAATATTTCATGGTATAAAAACCTAGCAGACATTCCGATCTTTATCTGTACAGTACCCTACTTCTGCTAAAAATTGAGTAGTCAATGAAGAAAGACTATGGAGAACAGACAGCTGGCATTTCCAATCGATCCATATAAGTAGTTCACTCTGCATTCGAACTATAGATGCCAAGCAGTTTCCTTGCATTACGTCCCTAAAGTGCGTTTATGCAGAGAAAAACTCACCTGGAAAGCGATTTCACGCTCGACAAATCGTAGATTTCGTCGTATTCCGGAATTTTAAGTTGTGCAGAACTCATCTGACAAAATTGCGCGAAACGCAAGTGGAACTCACGAAGACGGGGTGCTGTTTCTCATGCGTTTGGTCAAGCGGTCCTTACTAACAATAATTAAGGCGTTTCGTGCAATTTTATCATTTGATTTGATTTCTGCGCAACTTGAAACTCCGGAACACGGCGACTGTTCAAGAGTGAAAGCGCTACGCAAGTGAGCTTTTCTCTGCATAAACACACTTTGGAGATGTGATACAAGGAATCTGGTTGGTATCCAAAATTCGAATTCAGAGTGAACTTTAGGGGGTACGGGATATTAATTCCGCATATGCAAGTGGCCGAGCTCGCGTAAGCTGGCGCACGAGAAAAAGCTCTTGCAATGTTAACCTGACGGACTTTTCGAAGCGAAAATAGAGCAAGAAGCACTACATGGCTTCTGCTTACAAACTGTCACTCCTCCATTTTTGCATGCGCTTTCGTGAGTAGCACGACTTGCATTAATCCAGCTGCGGTGGGCCACTACGTAGTAGACATCTCACATTAGTTGGGGGATGGTGGAGTGCTGAACCAAGAGTCAAACCGCGATAGCTATGCAAGATAATTCAGAAACCCAAAAAACTAGCATTAACACATTCGCGACCTTACGCTTTTGGCATGGTGTGTCACGAGGGACACACGCACTTTTGCACAAGTAGGACCCGTGCTCAACCGCTTGAGCACGTGGTCCCACGCGGTAGGAATTTTTCCTCTGCTGTATAGTACCTCGAAAATGCGCGAATTTGAGACGAACCAAAACGCAAATATGCACGAGCTTGAAGCTAATTCAAGAAGTACACCTGCATAAGAGGGAGTAAGTAAGTGAGTTAATCTTCATATAAATTGTTCTTTTACTTGTGACTTTCAACCACGCATTAAAGAAGTACGAGAAGATTTCTGCTCTGCCCATCGCGTGTATAGATTGCTTGAACATTTATTAGTATACTACTGTATAGGAGTTTGCTCATTAAGATTGCTTCACAAAAATATAACTGTGAAAAGGGCGTGCTCACCCGGTTGAGCACGTGGTCCCACGCGTCGCACCATGCGTGCTCAACCGGTTGAGCACATTGTCGCGAATGTGTTAAAACCTGCTCACCGACTCAGGAACTCCAAAAAAGTCGGCAGACTTCCCTAGGAGAATCACAATGTTTACTACAAACGAAACAACGGCACTAAAACTCGTCTGACAGATGGAGTCGAGTAAAATGGGCTCAACAACACCGATAAAAATGCCCCACACGAGTAAACAGTCACTGCCACTCCATGAGGGGAGCACCAAACATGAACGCTCGTGCTCTTTAAGTCAGCAATATGAGCAGAGTAGAGTGAGGTTGATAGCAATACACACCTAAATTTACAAAAAAAAAAAAGAAAAAGAAAAAGACCCTTAGGAACAGCTCACAGAAGCTTCAAAAATTTTATCTCATTTTTACTCGTAAGCAATACAAGTCATCTTCATGTACGCTTAGAAAACTGGTCCTTCGATGAAGGTAAGAAAACGAACGTAAAAGCTACGCAACAATCTAGAGTAACAGCAACACAGTATGAATTGAAACAAGTTGATGTGAAGCGAATGACAGAAAATGATAATCTCAACAATTGCTAGCACGCCGTGAACAAGATCAGTTTTACGGAAACTTCGATGAAACTAAAGGGCAATTTAAACCAAATGCGTGCGTGCGGTAATTGCGTGACTGACGCACGCAGTAAAAGTGCTGTGAGGAAAATTTGAGGTCAAGTTTCCGTGATTAGCTGTGATTGCAGTAAAGGCGTCATATCTCACGGCTAATAATACTTCGACGATATGTCTCGGAGGAAAACGTTCCCAAAGCGACATAGGAGATGTGGCCTGAACGCGTTACCTTCGCGGTGCGTGCAGAGATCAAAATATTTTTCCTTCTATGTTGTATAGATTGAAGGCTATGACCCTCTTGGATCATTCCGCCGCCCACCCTAAAGATTTTATCACCTTGAAGAACTTGAACCTGAAAAAACTTGAAAAAAATTCTTCAAACGTGTATTTCTGCTGCAAAGTCGGCTTTCTTTTCTTTTTGGCTTGAATTGATCAAGCTGCCATAATTAGCTTCGGTAAGGATTCACTGACTGATAAGGTAAGGATTTTATCCTCCGCCTGTGAGCATGCGCATAGGCGCCGAGTTAGAGTCCAAAACTCATACTTGGTGTCGCTTTGGGACGTACACCCCGGGGCTTCTACTAGACGTATTACGCTGTTTGGGCTGCGTTCGTGCACCCACAGTTATCAGATAATAACTCTCTGATAACTGTGGCAGCCATTGAGGATAGGATGGCAGCATCTGGGAGAAGATGCTGCTATGATTTCTACTCGACGCATCGTGCTGTTCGTACTGCGTTCCTACAGCGCATATTTATTGGAGTTGTTGCATAGACCAAACATCTTTATTTTTGAATAGTGAACAGTATTGAAAAAAAAAACTCGAGATTTATAGAGTGACATCACACTAGTTTTTTTTTAGGAACACCCCACGCACAAGTCATGAGATCAGTGAATTACTTTCTCACCCCTCGTCTTGCGCAAGCGAACTTCGTACAACGCTGCCACGCGACCACCGCGAATGCCACGCGACGCGGTGAACACGTACGTGTGAGCTGCGTCAGCGATGCGATTGGCCCTATTCTTCATCATATAGACGCACGCGCGTCAAACTCACGCATCTAGTGTAAATTGCCCTTGAAACTGCTAAAGTAGAGACTACTTCTAAACAGACTAGTCCAACTAGGAAAACAAAAAAAGTTAACCAATACAAAAATGGAATTGGTGTGTTATTGACATCCCAGTAAGCACTGCTTGGCTTTTTTCACCTGCAAAACATTGAAGACAATCATGCAACCTTCAATTCCTTCAATTCAAAAAAAAATTGATCTGCACAACAAAAACGAACCTCTTCAGAGTACTTAGGGTGTTCCATAAGAACATCTCGGATTTGCATCAGTATTTCACCCATGACATTACAGCCGGTCCACTGCGTTGGGTCAGCTACATTAGGATCATCTAAAAACAACAAAATAAGTAGGATTGAAGGCAGACGGTCACGTGATCATACTCATCCGAACATGCTGGGGCCAGCTGCACTAGTTAGAACAGATATAACTAAAGATTTGTACTGCTAAGAGCTTACAATAAATGGGATTGCACCGTTATGGACTATCAAAACATACATAACATAGTTCTCCACTTGATACCCAACAGAAAATCATATCAGAAACCAACTTACCGATAGCTAGCCCGATTCCCCAGTAATTATCATGAGGACTTGCTTCAGCCAACACAGATCCCGCTGTCCTGAACAGCTGGAAACGCATACGCCGATCTTGTTTGAACTGAAACGATTTCATGAAGAGTCTGTAGCGCAAAACGCGGTAGACCTAACAAAAAACGAACCTTTGCCATAACTGCTTTCATCATTACTCGCCATGAAATTTTCCTCCATCTGTGCTGATCAAAATTCTCTGAAAGAAAATGAAATGATGTTACCAAACAAAAATGAGGGCAGCATAACCAGAGACATTTTGAAAATCAAAGAATCAAAGAGTTGCTAACAAAACATCAATCTTTTTTTGGAGGGGGGG
>JARK01001343.1:309376-319859 GCA_000688135.1 Ancylostoma ceylanicum
GGGGGGGGGGGGGGGGGGTGGGAATCTATGACATCACATCATGACATCTATGACAAATCTATGACATTTTCCGCAACCACACATAATTATGGAAAACTTTGGAAATTGTATAAGTCCACAATTTGTAATGATATCAAGATTCTAAACGGAAATACCATCGAAAATTTCGCAGACACTTGGGAAAAAACTTCCATGAAAACGTACTACACAAAGAGCATTAGGTACAGGAAACAAAATTAAGCATTAAATGTCACTTAGCTATTAAAGCAGTCAAAGCAAACTCCTAAACTTAAAAAAAAGAATTGAAGCTTGCTCACCCAGTTGATTCCCAACTTGCTTGATCATCTTAGGGTCATTCAGATAGAGGATAGCATTCGCTGCACTGTAGTCTTTGCAAAATTCTGAAAACAAAAGCAAAATAGAATTCTAAGAGAAGGCTCATCAATAAAAGTAGAAAATATGACAAAAAGAAACACGCACTGGCTTTCGTCCACATATAAAACTGTTCAGTTGATGTGAATCGTTGTCCATGAATAAATAGCCGTCGACACGGATAATGATTTGAAAAAACGTATTTGTCGGAGAAAAACGGAATGATATTCTCATTAGACATCACAGATTTGACAACTGGTGGATCCATGAAAACCTAAAAATATGAGAAAGCTGAGGTAATTGAAGAGCGCGGGTGGAGAACTAGTATTTGAGGAAGGTCACCGGCAAAAACGTCAGTGCCATACATGAACACATCAGGGTGAAAATGGAGTTGGGGGAGGGCACCCCAAAAAGTGGCCGTAAAAGCTACCTAGGCAATTTTTTTATGCCTAAGCTTATTTAGAGAGTAAGTCGGCTTAATTTGCACCGAAGATCCAAATTTAAAAAAACAAAAGGTACTAAGAAAATTAAAATAGTTAATTTAGCGTTGCTTATATTCTTCCTGGCTAAAAATCAATGCGACTAACAAGCTAAAACTTGTTCGACTTGTCAAAACCACTCTGTGCTTCCTGCGTAGGCCTACTCTATTACAAATCCCTGCGCTTAGCAGGTTATAACGTGTACGACCTGTCAGAAGCAC
Source organism: Ancylostoma ceylanicum (assembly GCA_000688135.1). Lineage (NCBI taxonomy): Eukaryota > Metazoa > Nematoda > Chromadorea > Rhabditida > Ancylostomatidae > Ancylostoma > Ancylostoma ceylanicum. Next base: position 310,449 of record JARK01001343.1, read on the forward strand.
CTCTGTTATCCCTAGCAAGTGCCCCCCCCCCCTCCCCCACTTTCACTCTATTTTCGCCCAAAGGGATAGTGGGAAAATCAAACCTCCTCATCGTCCATATCGCAATCGGAGTCGTCGTCGCTAACCGTTGTACACTCTTCTGCAGGAGCCTCTGCGATCGTGACCTGAAGTTCTTTTTTTTTAAATTCTAGTGAAACAAAACGACTTAGCGGAACGAAACTATACAAATTTTCAAAAAGAAAGCTTTGTTTATGAATCATTGTATTATATACAGGGAACGACAATCACGGTTGCCACTCCCGTGGCCGCAACAGAGGAACCCGTTGTCCACCCCTCCTTTCGTAGCAATCTTGGGAGGTCGATCGAGACGTCTTTCGTAAAGAGGTGCTAGGTGCCAACGAACGATATTACCAGCCACACAGCCTCATAAAGGAAGTCCCAGTGAGCAACACGAACTTCCCACAAAGGGACTCAAGGACGGGTTTTCTCCTTTTCTCAAAGAATCAAGTATACAATCGGGATCAGTGCACCCAATTCGTTTCCTATGCGAACCTCGAAAATGATTCCGAGTTGATAAAGTGCTTTTAACTTTTGAAGAAAGAAAACTTGATGCCACCACTCGCATTGCGCGGCGAGTAATCTGCTCCACTTAACCCCAAAATTGGGACCGAGCTCTGGAATTTGTTCCCGAAATGAAGCCTCGCTGAGAAGATAATCCGCGACCGGCTCCGTGATAATCCTGTAGGTACTCGAGGTGGAAGAAACACGATAGTGACATCACCCCCACAGACTGTCCGCAGTCAAAACGCCCTCGGTCCTGAGGTAGACCACTCACCCCCGACATCCGATGGATCCACAACGGAAAGAAATTTTTAGAAAATTTTCTGGAACAACATACAGCACATCATTGGTACCCGGAGGCTCCTCTTACAAATTCATTAAGGAAATTGGGCAGTGTGAGTGTGTAGATGAAAATTTGAAAAAGAAAACCAGTTGGGAGTCACCTCTTCAACATGGTTGCTAGTATCAGCGCTTCCACTGTCCTGCAAATTTCCGTTCGAAACATCAGCCTCGTTTGTTTCGCTTTCACTCGTTCTTTTACTCTGAAAAATCGAACGTTAGGAAATAAGATAGGATTTTTGTCACCACAGCCACTACAATTGCTCAAAATTCTGAGACCAACAAAATCAACAGAAAAATAGTGGCACCTCTTCGATTGTTTTCTCTGGACTAGGCTTAATGAGGAGATCTTTCGACTGAGCAGAGCTTTCATTTGGATTAGACGTTGGTGGTTGAGGGTTCTAAGACAAAAAAAATAAGTAAGAAAAAAGCGATGAATTGTTTTTGAGCATACACCAACCGTTTCCTGTTTCGTCAACATCGCCCTTCTTTTAGGAATGATCACCGTTAGCGTTTCCGATTTATGTACATGGGGAGCAGATGGTTGTTCCTGTTCCTGAACGTTAACTCATGAAAAGGGTAGCCAAACACATGAATTTTGTCAATTACCGGTTCGTGTTTATCAATGGGAGGAGGCGGCCTTTTCCTGCTCGGTGTATTAACCACGCGAAGGTCCTAAAGCACTATCACGTGAGTTATGCATTCAAACCCAAGGTGTAAACAAGATTACCTCGAAGTCTCTTCGAATGACTATGTCGAGACATTTTTCCGGAACCTTCTTCTGTGTTGATGAGGAGGGAAGGCTGTTGCAAGAGTCAAACACTATAGGTTTTCGTGTTCGGCGTACAGGAGGCTCGCTATTACAGATGACCACCTCTCTATCCTAAAAATGACGCCATGCGTGGCCAAACTCACCAATACGGAGATAGCAGCAAGAATTACCTCCTTCGGCTTGATTTGCTTCCGTGACTCCTGCTTAGGTGTAGGTGAAATTTTTGGTGCAGTTCTGATTTCCTGTAATATTTTGCAGTTGATGGACTACAATTGCTAGCTTGCAAACTAATAAAACCGACATGTGGACAATGAAATTCGAAAATAATAGGTCTGAAAAACAAAAAAAAAAGCAAGGAACAGAAGAAACGAAAATCGCAGAGTTGAAGGAACTCAACGATACTCACTGAATCACTGCCTGGAAATGATAATCGAAGTTGTTCTTCTCGTTCAGCGCGCTGTAGGCGTGCTGATATGGCGGTAAGTGGATCGAACAGACGGTTCCTGCAAGAAAATTTCTAAATAAATGACCTTATTTTATAATGGGAAGCTTCTACTCCAACAATATGTACAAAGAAAAAGAGAGACATTAGAAATAATATCTCTTATCTGATACTAGGCATATGACCCCCAACGTAGTTGAACGACGATCGCAAACGATGAATAGCATTTCTACCACGTATCAGCTGACGTTTGTCCGTGTGGCAGGTAAGCAAACAGCCAAAAAGACGCGTCACTGATCAGAGGCAATAGGAGAGTCTTGAGATGTCGGACTACCACTATGAATACTCTACCCAACCATATAACATTCGTGTAACCTATCAATGACCCTCGTGGCTTTTTTCAGCAAAAAATGGCATCCCGATTCTTGTAGTCGGCATTATTAGAACTAGGTTGCTATGCGAGATAAACTCAGCCTCCAATTCCTAACTGCGCATTGAAAACGATTAGAGCACGGAAACAATTGGAGGAAAAATACAAGACAACGACCAAGAGCATGTACTCCCCTGTTCATCATACTACTCCAAGCTCTAAAAAATTAATAAACCCTCGACAGATAAGAAAAAATACCTTTTGTTCTTCTCAGACTGCCTCATTGCAGAGATCGGCTCGTCCCTTGCGACTTCTACACTCCTTCCCGAAGTGCATGGCTGAAAATACAAAACAATACAAATAATCTGTCACAATCTGATTCCAAAGAATAGTATGAATCACCTGCATGGTATCAATAACCACTACGTCGTCTTCTAAAAATAGGGGACGGCGTGGCTCGAATCCCGATCTGAACAGATTGTTCTATGAAGATTTGGCATCAAAAGTATCAAGAAAAGTTGCGAAGCACTGACAGAAAAGCAAAACTTAATGTATTACAAGTGCTAGATAAAGAAATATTGCAAAACTCATTAATTTTTGGTCGCAAAATGCTGCCAGCTCATTTTCAGCCATGACTACAGTCCTTGTTGAAAAAATAGACGGATTCCGTGACTGCAGAATCGCTGCGAAACCTGGAAGAGAGACGGAGAGAGCATGCTCTAAATAAGAGTATGGAGTAGGTCCCGCAGCGGCTCTGCAGCCGCAATGCTATGAAACCGCACGCGCAATCCGTCTATCTTTTTGACAAGGACTGTATGTTCAGCACTGTAAATCTGACCCAAGTGCAATACAGTAGTAAATATGTGCATAGGATTCTTGCTCACAAGTTCACACCGCATAATAAATGTAAAATATCCAACCCGATAACAGGCAAGGAGCTAGTAACCGGTTGATGCCTTGCCATGGTCGATGTATTTCTTGTCGGAGAAGATAGAAGAACACTGACTCTGAAAAGTAATTAATTTCACGGCATAATACCTTCCATGTCACATTTGCACCATCATTCAAACTGTCTCATCAAAAAAGTTTTTGTTGATGTTTAGATGTAGTTTGTACTTGCAATTACTTATCTAAAATTAAGATCACATCGGAAGTGATTCCGGAAGACATTATACTCGACAACTTCCTACTGTAATCCACCGCAGGAAGTAGCTGATGGATGAAATGAGTGCAAAACTAGTTGAATATGCACCAAACGTGCTCCCTTACTCAGGCTGCGGCCACCTAAGTGATTTTCTATTTACTGAGGAAACTAACTATTCCTTACCTCGAAACAAAACGCGCTACCCTTTAACTTATGTGAGCTTGATGTTACAACCAGGCAACCGACAATTCAATAGCCACACTTTAGTTCAACAGCTGTCTCATGCTTCCAAAGCTCAACTCATGCAAAAATTGAACGTTTGAAGATTGATTTGAAGGAAGCACATAGGTAAACGAGCGCTAACATCGATTAACAAATTTACAGCAGCAAGATAAACGAAAAGTATGAACGAAGTTGACTTGTTCCAGTCTTAGGAAGTTAACATTTTTCGAAGTGCACCTCCCATCAACGTTCTTTTCAAAACCTTTTTTTTTAGAATGCAGTGTAAAAATACTTGGGGACATCGATTCTTTACTTCCTCCAACCTCTGGAACTCGAAAAACAAAATAAACGATTCCTCAATTACGGTCTAACTCGGAGTTAACGCTCATCAGTGGGGCTGTAAAGCTTACTAAACAGCATTCGTTGTAGTATAAACTTCACTTCAGTGAGATAAAAAAAGGCTGAGCAGCTATGCATCACGTTTTTGGAGCATCAACTTTATAAAAAAGAACTACTGAATAGGGAAAATTATTAGCAACAACGGTGACGACTTCCAGTTTGATTGTAGAGGTGACGATTACATGTGTGCACAAGTTATTGAATTCAGCGCCAACGTGTGGTGCCTCTCACATACAATTTTACACAATGTGTGTCGAAATAAAACATGTTGTACTGCTGCTATAGCTTCCATGCAGCTTACAAAGAAAAGAGACTTGGTGGTCGTGGCCATTCGTTATGCGATGTGTACGCACTACTATATGCAGTTTTTAACGCTGTTCTCGAATCTGTACCCCAAATTTCCTGCAGAGCTCTGTGTAGTGAAATACGCCTATTCCTTTCCGCGCAAATGTAATATAGCGTACTCTTGTATGGGCCCTAGGCTATGCTTGGTAGCTGCCTTAGTGCCCTCAAAATATTAGGTACTTCTAGAAGGAACAAAGGCCTTGCTAGCGTGTTGCCTACACAGCAGCCTCACCCCGATTCAAACTCGCATATGAGGACCGTGAGTGAGCCAGTCAAAGACTTTGAGTACTGTCCTCATGTATGAGCTTAAATCGGGGTAAGGCGGCTGTGTCCGCAGCACACTAGCAGGGCCCTTGTTCCCTCTAGAAGCACTTAATATTTTTAGGACACTAAAGCAGCTACCAAGCACTGCCTGGAGCCCATATGAGAGTACGCTATATTACATCTGACTGGAAAGAAGTAGGTGTAACTGGCTATACAGACTCCGCAAGAAATTTGGGCTACGGATTCGAGACCAGCGTTAAAAACTGCATATGCTAGTGTAAATCGCATCACGAATGCCCACGGCCAACAAGTACCCGTACCGGTGCTTCTACATAGCTTGTTTGAAACATGACGATTATATCAGCGACCCCTAACCATTTCTTCACCAGAGAAGTCACCTTTGGCTAAACTCAGCGCGATAAACCAAGAAGTCCAAATAATGACGGGATACTTTTACTTTTTCTGACGCAGTGGGCCCGTTCACCAAACATTAGCAAACAAGGACGAGGATAATAATTTCAGTCATTTGTCTTCAGCAGTAATTTTCCGCTGCCATCCTCCATCACCATTTTTCTTGACATAGAGAGTCCACAGCAGAAATGTGAAAAATGCTCTACTGTGTTAGCTGTGCAAAGCATTGATTAACACAAATGGGCACGTTCTTTAATCGAACAAACCAAAAAACCGCAGTAAGTGAAACCTAAAGATTTCCAACCAGTCAAAAAAGCAGGCTCAAGGAAACAGAGTTGGCAGAATTGTTTGAACAGTGCAGTCAATCAATGAGGATTATACTTACCTAATCTTCTTCGCTCTCGCCCTGTTCACCATGAAGGCTGTTGATGAGCAGCAATGATTCCTCTAAAACATAGAAAAATTTGAACACTGATTGAAATAGACGCATCGAAAAAATTATATTGCGTCCACGTCGTTTAATTAACGAAAATGCTGAGAATAGGCCAAAAAGATTATTGACAGAAAATGGTATGAGTGCGAGAAGAAAGCGCCAGTATGAGGATAGTAAATTTTCCATCTTCTCTATGACATGATCGCTTCGCTATAGCAAAAACGCCCGACACCATCGGCCAATAATATGTACGCTTCCAGACGAGTTGATCGCGATGTAGTCACTACCGCAGTGCGAATAATAACAATGCTAATTATTGATTGATACGCTACGACACTCACGCAAATAGTCTGGAGGAAAACTGTACATCACTCCCTCGAAAGACATGAAGTCAGTAATATCTTCCAATAATTAACTGGACTACTTTAGCTTTGATACAAATGAAACAAGTATGGAAATTGCATTAAACTAGCCGAGTTAATGTATTAATGTATTAAAGAGATGGTCCGTGGGAATTTGCGTGATTGAGAGTCCACGGAATTATGAATTTGCGTAATCCGTTTTGTTACGAAAACAGTTGCTTTTCTCAGCCTTTCGCATTGTTCCTGCAATGGAAAATTACTCTATTGTGACCGTAATACCCAGTGAAGATCCTCTGCTACATTTTAGCCTATTGTTATTCTTTAATGTGCACATCCTTGCGATGTACTACATAAATAAATAATCCAAGGCTTTGAATGACGCAGAACCCATAATGACCACAGTTTAACGATAAAATTGCATTAAACTGGCCGAGATCCAGCAACACTTTGTTTTCCGTGTGTTTGAAGTCGTTGACGTTGACATCCTTTGGTCCCACCACGGAAATGCTATCGATAACCACACGCCGCGCCCAGTAGGGCCGAGAGCTGTCAACTGGCGTGTCATTGGATGGTTTGCCCATATGAGCCACCTTGAGCGATAGTTTTGACACAGTATTTCTGTAGGTGAATATTTTTCGTGTTCTTTTCAGAGTTTTGATTCACCAGCAACCATTTCCACGTGGAAAACATGCGGAAAGGGCAAAATTCGCATGGGTGCCAGTCTTGAAGGAAACAAAATAAAATAAGACTGCGCTTCATCCGAAATGAGAAAAGAGGATCACTCGTTCATGGAAAGGAGGAGGCATGAATGATCAAAACCTCATCTTGAACCACCCTTTGACTCCGGTTGGGCAGCAAAAAGTTGATGGAATCAGAAACGAACGCAACTACACGGTAAAATCATCAATTCAGAATAATTTTTACATCACCACAACTTGTTGCGCAGCTTGTTTAATAAAACTAGAAGCAGAACCGATAACTAGGAACAATGGACTAGGTGAGTGGAAAAAATGAAGAAAGTGAAAAGAGAAAAAATATTCAAAAGTAAAATGCTTACTCACAAGCACTGTGCAACTTCAGCGGCAAAAGAAACCAAACCAACGACAGAGTTTATGTATCCCAGATAACCGGATCATGATATGAATCGATGCAAATGAAGGGCTATACCAACAAACAAACGACTGCAAATGTTTTGACATGACGTGGTGTATGGCGGAAAGCAAAGAGAAATGGAAAGGGTCACAGTGTAGAAGCTAAGGGATGGTTGGAGGAGAGCGATTGAGTGACCCTCACGGCAGGAAATACACGAAACGGAAGCTTAAAAGCCGCTGTTATAGTGCCAAAAGATGACGGAAGGGGGGGTGGGAGTACTTCAGCGGCTCAAATCTGGAAGAGATAATGCATAAATCACAGCATAATGGCAGCGCAATTCAAAATGGCACGGACGTTAACGTAGTTTGTGATTCATATACAACCTATACTTCTTGCTCAGGCTTGGAAAATAAGGTTTGCCCGATTATAGTCTTGCTACAGGATTTTTCGGCTTCGATTTCTAACAAATATTCGAGATTGCTGCTATGGTATTGGGAATGGTTTTCACCATACGATTGCTGCTATGGCATTGTTTTCACCATACGACCTTTCCTCAAATTTTAAAGGCCTCCCTTGACGGTAACAGCGCTCAACCAAGAATAACTAACCAATGCAAGCCTTCTCCTGGGCCTTGATGCATCATCGAGATTACCCAGGGTAAGAGCGTTGACGCTCATGCGAACTGTAGATAAATTCGTGTAGTGTTAACACATTTACCCTGGGTAATCTCAATGATGCATGCGGCACTGGCGCAGACTCACAGATCAAAGGTTTTTACAACTTTCCGCGAAGATTTGCACGCAATGCCCTTCGTATTTGTCTTCTACATCGTTCTCCATGGCAGCGCTATTACTACGCAAACACAGAGGACACCTATAACACGGAATCAGGAGGAAATGGCCTTAGATATGGTGCTACATCAATCATAACGTGTCCAACAACAGGACTTGTCCATACGCTTCTGTTGGGATCTCGAGTAAACTTCAGTAAACTCGGTGGTTTCTGCTTAAACACCAGTTAAACTCCGCTCATTTCCCAACGGCGTTTTCTAGCACATTTTAAGCCGGAAACCGATGGTTTAAAAACACTAGAATTATTATTCAGGGACAACCAGAGCGACTTCAACATCAACCGGCTCAAAGAAAAGAAGAACAAACAAAAAATGAGATAAAAGAACGTAGGCTGCCGCTATACTCCTCGAGGAGTATAGCGGTTTTGGTCGCCGCTGTCGTCGACAACGGCGACGGACGGTCGCGGCCGTCGCCGCTGTCGACCGACGGTCGCCACTGTCGTCGACACGCCGTCGTCGATCCCGATCGACGACAGTGGCGACGATTATGGCGACAAAGTAGGTTTTGCATTCCCAAACAATTTCAAACCGTTTCAACCTTTATTTTGTGTTTGTGAATGTATTTACTTATTTATCAACTGTCTAATTTGTTGTAGTATTGGTCCATGATTTCTGCTCTTCTCTGTTATGCTTGCTTTTCTTCGCATTTTCGTTGAATTTATGATTTTCTTTCTAGGTAGGACCTACAATCGACAGCGAAACGACTGGCTAGAGTGAAAGGAATTTGAAAAGTGGATATATGAGGCAGCTTTTCCATAAGAAACTTCTGAACTTGCGGATTTCTCGTTCTATTATTTTTTAGGACACTATTCGAGTTTAGATTAACAATTTCGGTTCTTTTTGATTTTTTTCAAACGCTAACTTTTGTTTGACAGACCCTCTGTGCCCTATTTAAGAGCCTCGAGCAGGGTTTTTTCAAAGTTGGTTTTCCTGTGTGCCTGGGTTAAGAGGCGAAACACCGGCGGTGAGCATTCCCAGCAGAAACGTGAGAGGAAATATCACTTGGGCACAAAATGGCGTGTTTCTCCTTTTAACCATAGACAACATACAGCAAAACAATCATAAAATAAGCTCCCATCGGTAGTGCATCAAAAAAAATTAGTCACGTGTAAAGCACGAAAAAAAAACCGGAAGACTAAGCGAAACTCAGAGTGTTCTGAAATCAGATAATAAAACCACAACTCCGCAGGCTCAGAACATCAAGGAATAACTGCAATCCTTCAAGTTTTTCTAAAAAGATTTTCTTCACTCCAGCCCGTCCGTCCGTCACCGATTGTGGGCCTTACCTAAAATAAAAAATACGAAATCAACGAAAATTCGAAGAAAACGCGAACAAAAAAGAAGTATAGAAACCGGTGCCCAATAACACAACAAAACTACGAATCATACAGTTACGAAACGAACA
>JARK01001343.1:320703-353819 GCA_000688135.1 Ancylostoma ceylanicum
GCGGCGACCGTCGGTCGCTGGTGTCGACGACAGCGGCGACGGTCGGTCGCCGTTGTCGACGACAGCGGCGACGGTCGGTCGCCGTTGTCGACGACAGCGGCGACGGCGGCGACGGTCGGTCGCTGATGTCGGCGACAGCGGCGACCCACGCCAGCGACGCGCCGCCCACGATCAATACGCACGGCGGCCAGTGTCGCCGCGGCGCCGCGACCGAAACCGCTATACTCCTCGAGGAGTATAGCGGCAGCCGTAGGTCAAGCCCGCAGCCAGTTCATTAGGATTAGCAGCACTGAAACAATTTGTTAGAAGCCAATTGTTATGTTCATGTCATTTGCTGCTTGCTTCATGTCATTGGGAAAGAACAGCAAAACAGCATCATTTGTTCAGCCCTCGACACTCAACTCAAACGAGTGCCGCAAAACATCGAACGATGCGGCTGACAACTAAACTCGTTGTTCCAATTGGATTTCCACATTTCACTAATGGAGAGGAATGATTCGATGTCTCAAAGTCAACAAAACCAACAAAAGAAAATACGTAAAGCGATTTTAATATTACAAGAAAAATGGAGAGGTGATTTTGGTGTGTGGAGATTGAGCCCAGAGAGATGAGGAGAGATTGATGGCGAGATAAAAATTAATGAAAATAGGTGACGCAAACCTATCGCAATAGCATACTCACAACACGGATAAGAGGGACAATGTGGAGAGCAGCAGCATAAGATAACAGAAGCAAAAGGTGTATGCACTAATGTTGTTTCCATCATAGACGAGGTTCCATCATAGAATCAATGACGTTCATCAGGTTGTTATTGAACTCCAATTAGACACACTCACAATCAGCTGTGTTGGAGTAAGACGAAAACACACAACAACGCCCAAGATAAAGTTCTCTAAAGCATGTCATGTCGCACATATGGACGACTTTCAACGTTACTTACAAATGTGTCCTGTCGAGATTCTCAACAATGAGATGAAATGTATTAGTGACAAGACTGCCAGCACAGCGCAAATGTTAAAGGAACACGAAGAATCACGACTGTGTTTCGAGGAATATCTAATCGCAATCATGAAGCCGTGTTCGCGCAGTGACGAGACACCAGCTCACATAGGCTCGATCACTTGCACAAGAGCGCGTCTTTCGCGTGGCGGGAACCACGAATATCAATTGGAGCGCGTTTAATCGTATGGAAAACAGCACCCACCAGCGACTAGACATGGAATTTCAGCAATGGAGACAAAAAACTTGTAATTGTACTCAGAACCTCCACAACAAGTTGTCTGATCGCATCTGAAAGTTGCTCGACCCAACACTTGTTGACAACTTGCTTTCGCCTTCTCTTGTCGACAAGTTGTCGGCCCAAAGCTTGTAAGCAACTTGCAAATCCAACAGCGGAATTCTTCGCGAGTTGTCGACAACCTTTTGGCCGACATCTTGTTGACGAGAGGCGAAAGCAAGTTGCCAACACGTTTTGAATTGAGTAAGTTTCAGACGCGACCAGACAACTTGCTCTGGGGGTTCTGTGTAGTAGCGAGAAGTTTGTGACACGTGGTTCCACTAATTTTAAATCAAATACCCGTAGTGGACTGTTCCTGTGATCTAATCTGGACAAACTCCACCAATTTCGCTCCACAGCAGTCTTAAGAGAGGAAGCGATGAAAGCAGCTATTTTATAGAAGTCAATCTGTCACCATTCAAGCAGATCACCGCAAGGAACAGCTTTAAGTACATTTTTTCGAACTGGTGCGCCTACCTACTCGTTTGCTTTCTTGTAATCCGCTTTGTGCCGTCAATGTAAGTAGCGAGACGAAAATAACTGATGCTTCTAAGAATCCCGGATAAAATCATAGAAACAAACAGGTAAAACAATTAGTTTGCTGTTTTTCGTCACGAATCTTTTAGTGGAGATCAAAGACTTGAAGTCCGCAAGCTTGTGGGGTGGTTTTCGGAGGATTCTTGAGCTGGAGGCTAATAAATGCATCAGTGATGACATTCTAAGACCAGAAGAGCCCATCACAAAGCAAGATAACGAGAAAGATTGCCGAGGTGGTTTTGTCATGGTGTTACAGCCATTTTAAACTCAAAACCTGGACGAACACCGGCATCAAGAGTGATTTTCTCCGCTGACAAGTGACTAGACTTCCATGAGCAATGAAATATGAAGAAATGTGCGGTGAAACCACCACAGAGTCCAACAGAAGCGAAACAATCGAGGATTCTGCGAACGGAACTCCACGATTGCGATGGCAACCGCGGTGGGCGGGACAGTCCCGCAGAGCGCGGCACGCAATTCGGAGATGTGGAGCGCAGGCCGCGGGCTTATTTCCCGGTTCAGTTTCTGCTCGTCGTCCTGAATCGACTTTGGTTCATTTTTGCTTGAAATCCATCGCCATCAAGCTCAGCAATCATAATCCTTCTCGTAACTTCTACAACAAGTGCTTTATGAACTCTTGGAAGGCAAATTCCTGACCGCCTTTGAAAGTTGCCAAGTTGAAGCTGGTCAGAAAGTTGTTTCCATCGTTTCCTTGCTTAACAGTTTCCAAATGAATTGCTCGTTGGCAGCTTTCATGGCAATGATGAACTCGAACTGGTATGCAAGCTCGCAATAGTTAATTTTGCTATTTCGCTTTTGTTCCTACACAACTTGTCAGCAAGCACTTGGCGAGCAAGTTTCTGATCGCATCTGAAACCTTTCCCAAAAACTTGTTCACAACTCGTTTCCGCCCTTTCTTGTCGAAAAGTTATCAGTCCAAAAGCTTGTCGACAAGCTGTTTTCGTCTTCGGTTGTTGACAACTTGTCGGCCCAAATGCTTGTCGACTATTTGCTTCCGCCTTTTCTTGTCGACAAGTTGTTGGGAGAAAAGGAAGAGCAAAAGTTGCTGACGACTTGTTTTTGAATGGCGTGATGAGGTCAAACTTGTCGACAACGATTTGCACTTGAAAGCTAGTCTGCAAGTTGTCTTGGGTCAAATGCGGGTCGACAAGTTGTTCTTGGGGCCCTGAGTGGGCTTGTTTGGAAGCTGTTTTGGGCAAATGTGTGGGTATAATATGTTCGAGAGGTTCTGGGGGTTACACGAGTTGACAGTGGCTGCTTTCACCATGTTACTTTCGCCAAGTTTGGAATAGTAACGAATGACAGTGATGGTGTACAAAACTAGTACAGTCGTTCCAAAAAAATACTTGCCTCCGGCATCCACTGCCTCTCTGCTGAGCCGCTCTGCGCCTCCTATGCATGGGTGGCGGTCAGGAAGAACGATAGGTCGTGACAGCTGGCAGCTGCACCGCGCATCCCATGCAAAGGTTGCCACGCCTAACTCGCATCGACCCCGTAGTAGTCTACTTTGATCAAAGGAATTAAGGTTTCATTTGGTTCAGAGTTAGTTTGAAAGTGGAATTTCGGGATTTAGGGTCAAAATGTAATGACTTGTAGTGAATGCCTGGCACATTTCAATGAAGATTGAGCTTTCTGTGCTTTCATCCTGCTGGATTTTGTTTGCCTAGGTTATAACCATCTTCAGGGAAGGAAGATGACGGACTCTCATATAACTGCAATGTATGTATAGTAGTGATCATCCTGTTTCAGTGCTGTTCCTTTGCGGCCATATCACTAATATCACCACGCATGACCAACGCGAGCTCATGCAATGGCGGGAGCGTAGCGGTGTGAGCTTCATTTATCAGTGAGGGTAACTGTTTTCGGCCGGGATTAGCCCCACTCACTAGTGGAATGAAACTCTTATCGAGCACCACCGCTACGCTCACGCTCTTGCACCAGCTCGCGCTGGTGATATGTGAAGGTATAGTGATACGGCCGATAAGGAACAGCACTGAATCAGAATGACCACCACTATATAACCCTTTCACATAAATAGGGGCGGGGCTACAACTGCATACAATATTGACACACGGGTTCACTGCAGCCAACTATTGCCAGCTATCGTTCTTCCTGGCATACACCCCCTATGCATTATCATATGTACGTGCTGTGACGTGGCTCAGTCGACAGTGTAGCGGAAGGCAAGTATTTTTTGGAAAGACTATAAAATATCGTAGGTGCAGACTCAGAACCACCAGAACAAGTTGTCTGATCGCATCCTCGTCTGAGGCTGTCGATGTCTGAGGCTGCGAATATACCCCTTGGGAAACTTGAAAAAAAAACTTGAAACTTGCTGGGCTCAAAGCTAAAGTAAAGCAAGTTGTCAACAAGCATTGGGTTGAGCAAGTTTTAGATACGATCAGACAACTTGTTCTAGAGGTTCTGAGCACCCCTTCCCAGTAAAATATTCCCAAGATGAAAGCTTATCGACATCTAGTTTTTCAAAGTGAATTTTTCGTCAAACTACTTTGCAACTATTTCATAGCCCGTTTCGAAAGCGACGGTAGTTGAGTGTTGATGCAAAAGCTAGTAATTTGTGTGCTGAAAGGCAAGCATTCAAGTTCCACATTGTTATTGTTGGGTCCAAATGCGCTGAGCAAAAGTGCACAAAGCCTTCTTCTCTTCCTGGCTCGGGATACCGCACTTTTTCCTGTGCTGTTCCTTTCTTCTGTCGAATACCGTATGCTCCAACAGTTTTCTTTCTTGATTACCCTCCTATTATTCTCTCTGGTGGCTGCTTGAAAACCTGCTTGCAAGTTGTTCAATCTGAATCCTTGCTTACAAATTGTTCAGGAAGTTGTTGGTGATAGAAATCCGCCAACTGTTTGATGTCATCGGCGAAATTCTGGTTTTGAATTTGACACCTAAAATGCGGTGAGAGTTCAGTATTCGTGCATAAGATTGCTATTTTTGCACTATACAGCAAACAAATAAGTTTTTTTTTTCGTTGTCGCATGACTACCACATACAGTCCTTTTCAAAAAGATAGACGGATTGCGCGACTGCACCATCGCGGCCGAACCTGAGCGAGGGATGCAGAGAGAGCACACCCTAAGTGAGAGGATCGAGTAGGTCCTGCCGCGATTCTGCAGCCGCGACGCTAAGAAATTGCACACGCAATCCGTCTACCACTTCCACGCATTCCTTTCTTCTTGAACATCTTGCCATCTTCCATTTTTTATGAAGTGAACCACAACTATATAATTAACCTATTAACCTTGCTGCAGTCGGAAATTCAAATTTCATTCATTTCCTATGTACAGCGGCGGTCAATCATCCTTGCATCACATACTGCCGCCCGTCTACTCTGACGCGCCGCGCCGCCTACGTTTGCGGCGCGGCAGAGCAGTCGGGCGATGCTCTGCAATGCATGCATGATTGACCGCCACTGTATATGTCCTTGACAGCATATACCCAGTTGAGCAGAGCGGATCTGTCAAGTTCGAAAGCAAACTCGTTGTGACCATAATCCACATCTAACGCTAAATTGCTTTTCTTCCTGCACACAGTGCTTTCTTTTGCGATTCTAATGTTTCCGTAATGATGTTCTAGGAAATGCATTTATTGGTTGACGTTCTGTGCATTCGAAAATAGGAGAATAAAGCTTCAACTTTGCAACGTTGCATTGTGACGTCGTGCCACTCATTGCCGTGGCTCTAATCGATCAGATTTGGGACAGTCTGGTTCCGTTCCCTTTAAAAAGTAGGATGAGCTCTGAATCGTATAATTGGGAGTGCTTTGGGTTAGTGCCGAAATATGTTAGCTCATTAGCCATAGATCATGTTTCTTTTGTTAACTTCTTCGGTTTAACCGCGCCAGGACTGGCTACGAATTGATAGAGTTCACACGAATACAGCGGTAGTTGAATACCTGTCCGTATTGCCTACTTTTCTTAGCTAACTCTCTGGATAGCACACATTTTTTCCGCATTCTTGTTTTCTCTAGTGTCTCTCTGACCATCGATCTCAGTGAAACAGACCATAGGTTTTCCTTTGTTGTTATGTTTTCATTAGCTTTCTGCTTCTGCTTCTGAAGCTGATTGTGATGTTCCGAAATCGTTTGATCAGTTTATCTTATCGACTCCCATCAAACAACATCATTATACTGCCATTTTTTTCTTTTTCTTTTTTTTTGTTTTCTTTTTTTTTGCTCAGAATAGAGCAAATGGAAGCTGTGTTAGACTCAATTTATCTTGAACTACTTTGGATAAAGATTGCTACTCAATGTTGTCCCAAAATTATAAATTTCAAAATTCAAAATTATAAATTTTGGACATCCACTGGAGGTCTCGGTCTCTAAAACTGCCACATGACGATTGACTCACAGTTTCTGCTGTTTGGTCCTACAGTATTTTTACCTATTTAAGCCTGCCGAAGTCTATTTGGGGTTGTCTTCTTTTTTACCTCTTCACGACTATATACTTTTTTTGTTATTGGAACAGTCTCTCAGTTTATTGCACACCGCTCTGCGCCAATTTTACTGAATATGTAGAGCTATGGGCGTATTTTTTTCTAAATTCAGGATGATCTATTCCCTTAGTGCATAGTCTGGCAGCCTTTTTAGCGTTGTCTGCTGTATCACAACTTTATTAACAGCTCGGTGTACACATTTTCATCAGCCAGTGAGCGTTCGCTGTTCGAGTTATGTCTCAGGTCTGAAACCTTGAAAAAAAAACTTGTTCTTTCTTCATTTGTTGAACTCCGCATTTTAGCGCGACCTACAGGAGATTTCAATTGTGCGGACCCGCTCACACGCGCTGCACCGTCAGCGCCTTAGCACTCTGTTTGTCTGCGCATCCGCACGTTACATTGATATCAGCGTTCTTATCTTGGAAAGAGTTTTGTCCAGTGGTATGAAGAACTTTCATTACTATGATCGGTTTGCAGTTTTTAGCAAGTTTTGATCCTCCAAATTACTAACTAAACCAAGAGTCGCTTGGTTTCTATAGTTTCCACATTTCAATGATGCCAATTATCAGAAGATTGGCGTGAAGCACCTCCACTCAAGTTTCTAAGACGCAGAAACATGTTATAGCTGGGGTTTTTTTTTTACCCTATCACGAATCATTGACAAGAGGGGAGTCTTCTCCGAAGGAGTTATTGTGATTTTTATGCAATTCTGTAGCTACATAATTCTTTCTCCATGGTATGAGCGGCAGTCATATGCAAAACATTTTGAAATATTAAAGAAAAAAGTGTCGAAGTGCAACTATTTACAATGAACTCCAAACGGCCGTAGACAAGGAGCGGGACCGCGCGCGGCGTTCTCGGGCAGAGACGCAGGGGGCTCTGCATGCTGCTCTGGTTGTCTGCTGCAGCGTGGCACAGACAGAAGCAGACAACCAGAGCCAGCATGCAGAACCCCTGTGTCTCTGCCCGAGAACGCCGCGCGCGGTCCCGCCCCTAGTCTACGGCCGTTTGGAGTTCACTGTAGGTCGTGGCGCTACTTTTGCTGGATACATCTTGCATGCTAGGTATTAGTTTAGGTGGAGTTAGGAGAAGCTGCCTTTTACGTGCACTTTTGAGTCCACCGCATAACTCGATTCTCTTGTTGATGTTAAATGCGCCTTGAAAGGTCTTTTCATTCTTTCACAGCGGCAAGAAAGACTGATGGGTTGTTGGAGAGTTGAGTAGTGTTTCACTCTTGGAGCTACAAATAGACTGAGGGCGTTTTCTGTTAGAAAAGTGTAATACCTCGTTGTGATGTTCTGCTTAAATTTTCTTACTTTCTCATCAAATGTCGTGCAACCTCCACTGCTGTTGTGTCTTGGTTTCTTTTTGTTTTGCACCTTTTCTTTGCAAATACTGTTTTATTTTTTTTTCAGATTCCTTGGCAAACCGCGCCATTTATTGGCCGGTTGCAGGGTATGCGCTGGAATCAGCTCCGCAGGTCCTCGGAGGGACTACCCTTCTTCACAAATGAACCGAAATCCTCAGGATTAAACCTTTATCGAGTGAGTTCGACATTTTTTTTTTGAATTTACTTCTCTGTGTTTTCGGGATGATCGATGCATTCTCACCCATCTGTCATCATTTTTCTTTCTTTTTCTCTTGTACTATCCTCGCGTGTTCCACTCTTTCGTCTTCAATGATGCAGTGAAGTTGCCCTTGAGTTTCCTCATAACCAAAGTACAAGATGCCGTTCGACTGGACATTTCATTGTTGCAGTTGTGGCGCTCGTTCCCTCGAATGAAAAGGACGGTAATCGTCATCGTTTTGCTGACTTTGACATGTATTTTCACCTTCTATATCGCTTCTCCTTTCATCCAGATGGCTGATGAAGCATCGATGGACATGTTGAAGACTATTAGCGACGTGAGTGTTTTCTAGATCTATCTTTGGCCCTTTTGTTGAATGTATAATAATATTTCCACTTTTTGTGAAGCTGGGTGTTTTTTTTTTTGCGAAACGCTGTGCAAAGGATTCAACGGGTCGGCCAGGGACATTGATTGGGGTTCGTTCAAAAAAGCGATGGCGGATAGAGTAAACTAAAATTGTGAGCACACGCTATTGTTCAATGCCATCTCTATTCATGACATTCACATATGTTAGATAAGGCCTAATTTACAGGCAAAAGAGAAATTGGTGGATGCTTGACTGTCATGTATTTGTTATACTTTTTAGATAGACAATTCTCCTCCGATCACTGCCAAGCGGAAATCCGTTCAGAATAAGACATCTGTTCCCACGTTCTCAGGTGAGGTTATTTTATTCTGGGTTTCCAATTTACCACAATTCTTCAAATCATATGTTTTTGCCTGCTTGTAGGTCCTACAAACGAGCGGCAACGGGCTGTTGTAGAAGCTTTCAAACATGCATGGAAAGGTTACCACAAGTTTGCATGGGGACATGATCAGCTGAAACCGGTCAGTGGAGGATATTCGGATTGGTTCAACACCGGTTTGACGATAGTTGATGCGCTGGATACCGCTATCATTATGGGACTCAAAGAAGGCTAGTTTTTGTTGTGTATTTATCTTTGGTTTGCCTTAATTTTTATTTTTTTAGTCATTTACTAGCTGAACTGCCTTTTTTGTAAACGTTCCATTTTCAATGTTACATGACGTGTTTTCTTCGAGTTCGTATCGACCAACACTTTGTAAATCCTCTGACAGCTATGCATTTCCAAAATGACATATTGCTCATCAGAAAAAAGGAGAACTGTCAAGTTTCTTGCGCCTTCGATAGAATTTTCATTGTATAGTGTGCGGGGATTGCTCTTAAAGGGCCTATGTGGGGGAGAGGTCAGCGTAGAATTGAAATATTGTGTTTCCACTGCATTCTTAGCTCAGTGGCGTGCGGAAAACAACACAATTCTTAGCTCAGTGGGATGCGAAAGCGCAATATCAAAAACTAAGTATTTTTTCTGAGCGTAAATGGGCAACGAATTGGTAAGAAACACACTTGCTCATTTGCTCAGATAAATTACTGTCAGTTCTGCAGAATTCTTCAATCACAATAAATTTGAATAGGAGTTTTTCTGGAATGAAAGAGGCAGAAACTTGCAACTTTTTATGAACTAAAAATGCAAAAGTGTGCCTCCCTAATATAAGTGAACATCAACACCCAATGTTTCAGAAGCAGAACAGGCAACTGAGTGGATTCGGGATTCTCTTTCATTTGAAAAAGATAACTATGTAAATCTTTTTGAAACTACGATTCGGACATTGGGTGGTCTTCTAAGTGCATATCATCTCACTGGCGACAGAGTATGTTGTATTTTCTTCTGCCATTGGCTCCCATTGATTGCTGCTTCAAATCATCATGATTTCAGATGTTCGTTACAAAAGCTGAAGATCTCGGAGAGAGATTAATGGCTGCTTTCACGAATTCAAAATCACCTGTTCCGTTGAGCGATGTGAACTTGAAAACGAGGTAACCCGGATGCTATTGAAAGGACTTGATTTGTGTAGTTAGGTGATTCTCTTGTCACGTCCAAGTTTGTGTTATCGTTCAGAAAAGCGAAACCTCCTCCTTGGAGCGCCGAATCATCGTTGTCAGAAGTAACTACCTTGCAACTTGAATTTCGTGATCTGTCGCGGGTTACCGGCAAAACGGTCTATGAGGTAGGTGGTTTTTTAGCTGCCAACGTTCTGTGATAGTGCTTTTGTAGTTAAACCTTTATTCATGTCAGGAGATGGCATTCAAAGTTTCAAAACATATCCACGATATTGGATGTGACGATCATGACGGCCTCTGTGACATGTACTTGAATTCAAATACAGGAAAATTTCGACGTATGCCTGCACTTTACAGTCCTGATTTTCAATATACTCTTTCAATAGAACTCTAACAAATGGTTGCTATCGTGCAAGGACTTATTTAAAAGATTCGATTTAAGCGGGGACAACTATCACATTTGGTGCAAGAGCAGACAGCTATTACGAATACCTCTTCAAGCAATGGCTTCAGACTGGCAAAACTATCGATTGGTTAGTCACGTTTTGTACAAATTTTTTCTACAAACTTTTTTTTCTGAACACATCATCCGTTAAAGGTACATTCCATTTATGGTAACACTTTCGTAATTTAGGTTGCTATCTGATTATAAAACAGCGATGGCGTCCATGCAATCGAAATTGCTGAGGTACTCTGAACCTAACAAGTTAGGATTCGTGGGCGAACTCCTCTCTGGAAATGTCTATTCTCCAAAAACGGTAGTTGCTGTGTCCAATCCGACAATTAGGGTGGACTCTGTTTCCCGTTCCTCTTGCGATTACTCTTTTGCATTCACTATTGCTAATCTTTTAGGATCACCTTGTTTGTTTCCTTGCGGGGACGTTGGCCTTAGGTAGCAGTCATGGATTACCAGAAGAACATATGAAAATTGCAAAGGTAAGTATGTTTTTTTTCAATCAATACTTTTTCGAATTACCATGTATGTTACCATATCAATGCAACCCTTTATTCTTTATTCAATCTCTACATCGCAACGGAGCGGCTGTTATCGTTCCTCATTTGCGGAGAGTTCAGCGTTTTGTCGTTTTCGTCTTCATATATTCTCCGGGTCTTCATATGCTCATCAAATTTGGCATCCTCCGTTAGGGTCTTCTTCTTTTGTGCTTCTGACGTCGTCGAGCCACTTTTCTTCTTCGAAATCGGCCCTCCATTTTCATGTCAAAATTGATCGAATAGAAAACCCTTTACCTGTGGCAAATTCCAAGTTCCTCTCCCTCCTCACTTCCTCACTCAACGCGAGGGTAGGTCGGCAGATCTTTCAAAATTTCTTTGTGGAATAGATTTTGTACTGGCTGACCGCCAATTCTTCATCTAAATTTCAGTCCTTCGATATTTTATTGTCAACTACCTAGTTTTTATGTTGGTCTTTTAATAGTCTCAATCTTCTTTTTTTTTGTCTGAAAGTGCTCGATTTTGTCGCCCCTCCCCCCTCCTCCTAGACCCCTGGTAAAAAAATTCGCGCTTGCTATTGCTCTTTATCTGCATCTTCCCATTTTGAGGACATTGGTAAGGGCTGCCAAGCGATGTATAACAACCCAACAGGTCTAGGACCGGAGATAATCTATTTTAATATGCTGCCAGGGCAACAAGAAGACGTGTCCATTAAGGTATGGCGATTACTTGCATTTACCCTTTACTTTTTCTGGAAAGAATAGTGTTTTCAGCCCCTCGATGCACATTCTCTCTTGCGACCAGAGGCAATCGAGGCTTGGTTCTACCTCTACAGACTAACGGGTGAGTGCTCACCAGTATTCTGTTAGGTTTTTATCAGATCTTCTTCCATTGTCGTACGGTCTCCACGTAATGGCTTCATATTTCAGGCGATAAAATGTACCAAGACTGGGGTTGGAAAGCTTTCGAGGCGATTGAGAAGTATGCACGGGTTAAAAACGGTTACTCTTCAGTGAAGAGTGTAAAGAGAATCCCTGTTTCCTATAGGTTTGTTCATTTTCGCATAGTTGTATGAATTTTCACATTGATATACTGGAAAATGCGTTTGTTTTAGGGATCTAATGGAGTCATTCTTCCTTGCGGAAACTCTCAAATATCTGTACCTTTTATTTGCTGATGACCAGAAAGATTTATTCCCACTGGACAAATGGGTTTTCAACACGGAAGCTCATCCTCTACCGATATATGATCACTGAGTACGAGTTCTCCTACCATAGAAATTGGGACGTCGATAGGAGCAGTACCCCTTCAATTAGTTCCAGTTATCTTTTTTTCAAGCGGTCATCTCCTTCATTTCCCAGGCTTAGCTTGCAATTTTGACCAACCCAAAAAGCTCATAAATTCGACCTCGTACTTGCCAAAAATGCTCAGAGACGTTTGATAGTTCTGCTAGTCCAACAAGGGTGATTTACTGGGCAACCTCGAAACAAATTTGAGCTTACAATGTTGTGGACTAGTATGCATTTATCGTCAACACCTTCGCTTTGTTAATCCCACAATTCTTGTCCTTTCATCCCAGTGAAGTAAGAAAGATTTTGCTGTAATTTTTGTTGTAAGTCCAGTGCATTGACATCCTTCTTTTTTTTCGGAAACAGTTATGTCATTTTCCATTCGAGGAGGAAATTGTGCCACACTTGAGGCTAATTTGCCAGCATTCGTGCCAAAAATCTTCCTGTAGTCTTGTCTTAACACAAATTGTTTGAGATATCTAGTCAACATATTGAATTACGTCCTTGTTTCCCACTACCAACGACTAACTAATGGCATTTTATTCGATTTCATTTTATTGTAATTCACTGTATGGTCTATGGATTGTATTAGTTGATTCGTCGGTAGTAATTTCATTTGTGTCCACACCCATCTTTTAAGGTCTTTAGAAAACACGAGTTTAATGTATGGCTGAGATTCGTTCTCATTTAACTTGTTCTTCCTATTTATTGCTAAATTTCTACGCGGTTTCCATTGTATTGTGTCAAACTGTGATTCGTCTTCATTCCCTAACAGGGAAAGGATTTGGTGCTTTTACCCCAAATGTGCATCTATCGTTGGTAAAGCGCCTTTGAGAACGTCTCTTGTCCGATGTGAACATTCCATTTGTATTTAACCGTTGTGAAGTTTTCGGTGTTTGTAGTCTTTCGAGAAACATAAAGTGTATTTATGTTATTTTAAAGGTTTTTCCTTGCAATTTTGATACACCTAGTAAAGTGGATAGGACGAAATAGCCATTAAAGTGGCTCAGACACTCGCAGCGGCCTGTGCGCGGGCAGTTAAGGCCTTACCGGCCTGTCGGCGGCCCTTATTTATGGGCGTGGCCTAGGAGCGGCCTGCCCGCGCACCCCACGCCATCTGCGGACTGCCCGCGGACATTTCTTTTGAGGGCAAAAAGTGCAGAACAAGAGATAAACTTTGCAAGGCTACTTGCGCTTTCAACACTTCTTTTCTGTTATTTTTATTGCTTGTTGTTTCATTGGTTATCGTAGTTTCGTGCGGCGTCTTTTTTGGTATTCTTACTTTCGTCAGTTTAACTTTTAATGCTTCAGTTCCAAAAAGCTTCTGCAGGGGCTTCTAGCTCGAAAGCAGAGAAGAAAATACGAACGGTGACAGACCAATGCAAATTTTGACGGGCTTTCAGTGCAATTTAAGAAGTTTTGAAGCTTTCGTGTGTACATAACCTCGTTCTAATCGCCTGTATGTGTTTTATGCGACAACGTATGCTTGTGCTTTATGCTATATTACTCATGAGAACATTACTAGATTTGATATATGCAATTTAGTTGTAGCATTTTGCCAGTTTTGTGGTACTTATAAACAACCCAAATGCGTGATTCGTATGCTCATGTAATTTACTGCTGTATTCTAATTCTAAACCATGTTTGTCGCCTTAGTAAACGATAAATAAACTTCTGGAACCAGTATGTGTATTAGGTAGCGTCAAACTATAATCTGATTACAATATCAGCCACCATTAATAAATAGCATTCGAACTAATCGACTGGATCAGTGATTACCGGGCAAGCGGACGGCCGTCTGCGGCTTGTCGGCGGCCTTTTAGCGGCCTGGATGACCGGCAGGCCGCTAGTGGGTGCGCGGGCAGGCCGCTGCGAGTGTCTGAGGGTGGATCTTGTTTGTTAAGTCATAAAATCGCGCTCGACCCTGCTCTGGCAAATCTAGCGGGCCTTTCGCGGTCGCATTCAGGCCTACCGGGTGCCATAGTGGGCGGGGCCTGTCAGCGGGCCACCCACTCTTGCCTTCTGATACATCGGGCTAGCCCCGAGGACGATCCAGGATCTGCCAGCAAGGTCGGATGCCATTTAAGTGAAGGGCAATTTATATGGTTAAACCATGGTTAGACCCTGGGGTTAAATCTTCATTTCGGGGTGAATATTGCAAAACACTACCGATCTACTACTATCCGTTCTACTGGAGACGACAGTTGGAATTGAGCTAGAGCAAGAGAAGGCGAAAAAGTGCGCAGCATTTTGAGAGGATGGCGAGAAAAACAATACGCATGGATACCCAACTATCGTCGCGTTTGAAACAGACAATACTGGCAGGCGAAGAATTAATTTGGAACTTATCTTACTTAAAAGAATTAATTTGGAAGAATTAATTTGGAACTCGAAGAATTAATTTGGAACTTATCTTACTTAAATTTTGCCGGTTAACTTACTTGGACTCGTAACATCTGTGTACTTTCTCGAAGGTTATTTGCACGACTTACAATCGCTTAAAAAATCGGCGGACTCCTGTTCGGCGGGAAATGTGTGCGCATCGCGGTCGCCCTCCGATCGGCAGCCTGAGATTCTATGAAAAAACGGGTGATCTACGATATCGACCGACGTTGCGAAGCGGCGCCGCGCCCAGCGAGTTTCCGTCGATTTTTTTACAGACTATGCATAGAAACTAAGTGAAGTGGACTTTTAATAACGCTGGCACCGGTTACTAATAATACATCAAACCAACAAAATAGCCTCATCCCGTTTTCCATTTACAACGTTTCGACATCACTACGAAGAGCGTGTGTCCCGAACAATTCTATAGATTTGATCTTCGATCGCACTCCTCGACAACAGGCTTGGACAAATTCATTCTGAGTGTGTCGCGACCACAAGTAAATAATCCTGAAAAATCAGTAAGCTCCGTCATTAAGCAACTTTTAATGGCAAGAACAATGACCATATGGAAACGCTCGTACCTGACAATTCTTTTTGCTTCAGCAAAATCTGCCTGTTGAGCAGCGCTTAGTGCGATATATAAGTGGCATCGCGCCAGCAAGGTGCGATCATCCAACTCAGCTGCAATTCGCATTTGCTTTTCTGAGATTTCACCCGCTCGTTTTGCCTTAAAGACCACAGTAAAAGTAAATGTTAGCAAAATGAAAACTAAGTAATAGCTCACAAACGACATGTCATAATCAGCCATGGCAGAACAAGCTCCTCCTAGCGTTGACAAATTCCACATTAATCGTTCCAATTCAAGATACTTCATGAGCAAGTATAGCATACGTAATTCCCTAGAACATGTGATGATTCTCAGCAAAATCCGGTGTTGTCAACAAAAGCAGATCCAAGCAATCACTTTGTGACACATTAGTTAATTGAAAAACTTGTGACAACGACAAATAAAACCCACCATTTATAGTCAATGTATTCCAAAGGGATACTTGGTAGAAATAGTCTCACTACAAAATCCTAAACGCTTGTATTAGACCTGCTGATTCAAAAGTAAATCTTGAAACACCAAAAGAATATAAAGATGATGCTTATTCATGTAACTGAGCATTTCCTTACTAGCGGTCCACAAAACTTCTCAAAATGCCACCACTTTCAAATTCCGAGCAGAGTTCCTACTACTATCAGCAGTCAATCGAATGTGAGTGCAAGGTGAAGCGTAGTGGAGGCGCTGACCTAGTCAATGATCGTGCGCGCAAAGGTTGTATTGTGACGGTATAATTCGTATACATCTCTGTTATTGAGTTCAGTAGACCATCAGGATCAACTTAAAGGCAGCACCCGCGGAAATCCTTGCGTTGAAGATTTCCCGAATTTCGGGGTTTTCGGGACAGCAAACTCATATGCAGGGATGAAACTGCGTGAAAGAAGCGAGAAATGCAAGAAATGAAGGCGCTCTTTACCATTTGTCGAAGGTGCGGACGAGTGCTCCGCCGTGGGGTGTGCGTGCGTCCCGCCACGAAACCCTGTGAATGGTACGCATTGCGCGCATCCACTGCGCCAGACCACCCACCGCGATAGCGTTAACTGGCGCGTCGGGCCGTTGAAAGGCCGGCGTGGCCGCAACAGCGATTCTTGTTTCTCTGCAGGTAGGTCGTCATTCCTTGTGTTCTTCTCACATTTGTGATGCGCTCACTCTCTATTTTATCCCTCACACCTCAGCTCCGAGTCGAGGATTTCGGCTGGTGCTGCCTTTAAAGGGTTCACAACAGCGAAAGAAAGTAAGAAAACATTGCACAATCACGAATGTTACTCGATAGCACTTATCCAAGTTGAAAACGGCTGTGTAGGACGAGCTCAACCGTCACAATCCAGCCGCTACGCGTACGCGCCGCTGTGTCCCTTTGCACAAATCAGTAACAGACCAAGAGTTAGAAAGTTGTAAAAAGCCAAACTACAAGAAATTCCGGATCGGAATTCCACTCAGCTCCACTATCGACTCTGTACCGTACGCCTTCTTCAGCCTAACATTTATGAAGAAATTTCAGACTCTTTCTCAAAGGTGGATGACTGGGTAACATATTCTTATTTACATAACTCACATCACCGTCTTCCATTGCATAATGTTTCCTTATTTGTTTCTCGAAGTTCTTCTTGTCGTGTTTGGCCAATTGAAGAATGGATTGGGCTTGTTTCTGTGTACACTTCCATTTCACCAATGATGCTTCCTGCCCAGAGCAAGAACAAGTAGGAATGTCTATGTACATGTTTGTGAAAGCCTGTAAATTTGCGCAAATAAACTAATGAAACGAGTTTCCATTACAACAATCGCTATCGATCATCGAACCCAAACCTTCCATAAAACTTCAATACTTATGGAAAAACGCAGGAACTTATTTGACAACTTAAAAAAAAATCCAGAGTACGACGACACAGTGGCGTCCAATGATCCTTGCACCAAAGAATACCACTCGTCTACACTGTCGCGCCGCGCCACAGATAATGATGCATACGTGGCACGGCGCGGCAGAGCAGACGGGCGGCATTCTGCGCTGCAACGATACTTGACAGCCACTGATGGTAGTTTCGATTAAGACTTAGCAGTAGCAAGCGTGTTTGAAACGAAATCAGATAAAATAAAGAAAAATGGATACGTAACCATCCATGCACTTCATTGAACAAACACATCGAAGTAGTTTATTAAACTATTCCCAGAATAACAATGAGTAACAAGATAACAAAACATGAAACAGTAACCATTGGACTCACTATGATCTACAGTTAGTATCTATGAACAAGCGACCTAAAACAACAGAGTGACCCTGACAGATTCCAATCAACAGTTCAGTTTCATATTCATCATAATCACAATAATCTTATGATTAGTTGATCCTTATGCACTGTTTCGAAAGAACCAGAAACAAAAAATAAGTGATCTATTTATTTTCACTAACGTTTTAGTTTGAGTAGCTTCAGTTTCTTAAGCATCCATGTGAAGTGCTCAGGAAGAGGCGCTGACATCCGAATAGGTTTGTTAGACTGCGAAACCCCAGGAAAAGTCACCTGAAAGTGGCGAATCAATGGAGGATGATGGAGTGGCCCCTAGCATCTATGTGAAATCGATAATGAAGATAGTAGCATCCTCGCCTGTTTCAGATGAAGGTACATGGGAATTTTCCGACTTTGAGAATCCGTGATCCCTAATTTGTTTAGTAGATGATGAGACAGTCTGAAAAATCTTCCTTTAAAGAACCGAATCAAATTTCCAATAGAAAAGTAATTTGCTTGCATATAGAAATGAATCGGTCCCCAATCCTATATCACTCCTCCAATCGATACCTTCGCAAGAATGGGAAACTATGCGTATGTTAATGTTGCTTCTACCCAACGAATCCAGAACACCGATCCTTTGTGAACCATCCCTCAACCCTACTTGCAAACCTAGCGGCAGCGCAACCGTTTCGCTTCCCAACCTCCTAAATTTACAACTATCCTGATTGCACTGCTTTTACTCGAGCACATTGCATTCCCAGAAAAAAAAATCCCGAATTAGACACTAGAGGCAGTTTGCTCGTACATTCCGACGACACTTTTCACTGATTATAGCGAGAAAGTTCAACTTTATTACTCTTTTAAGCCACCAGTAACCTTTCTGTGGCCCTTTCTCGGTTGACCTTCTCCACGATGGGTTGCATTGTGACCTATCAGAATGCGTATAAAAAATAAATAGGAAAGGAACGGTGTTGCGAGGAACCGACAGATGCGGGTATACCTACGATCTTGCCTCACCTAATGCACCATACAATAATCAAGTGCTAAGGTTTAAGAGGTGAACGGGTAACTCTTTAAAGCCGCTCTGTTGCGGGAGCAACTATGGTCCGAGATGTAAGAAGGCCTCGCTTAACCTGCATTAGAAATATCAGCCTCAATTCTTCAATAAAGCTTCAAAGCCCTCTCTATTTTATTACCTTCACTTCGATGGGAAGCATTGTGCCTCGGCACTGTGTATAATAAAAGATAATAAAGGAACCAAATTACACCAACAGAATTGCCAAAATACGAATGAGAAATTTTTAAAACACACCTAGGTGGTCGTGGCGAGGAGTTACTGTATTTTGGATCACCAATTAATGGACACCCTGCCAGAGCAAGATGGGCGCGTATTTGATGTGGAGCTTCTGGGAGGAAAAGATCATTCCACAATTTCTTATATTTAAGCATCGAAAACATCGAAAAAAAAAGCCACCTTTATGGGTGACTACCTCCACGCTTGAGACGTATTGATTGCCTTTGATGGTGCGGCACTCGGATTCAACGTAGAAGATGTCTCCTTTCGCTTTATTGGTGACCAGTGGCATCATCTGATGTAGGATAAAACATACTGGATAATTCTAATTCATGGATAACTAGAAGATGATCATATAAGCGTCCAATCTTGAGAAAGAGATGAATAAAGCAGAAAACAACCGCAGCCTAGATTTTTTGGCAAAATCGTTAATTAAACGTAACGCTGGCTAATGATACAGAGATTAGGGAACTTGACCTACTGCTTTACTACATGGGAAACAAAGGGTCAAATATAGAAAGAAAATACGTGGCGTATAAAATAAGCCTGGGAAAATGTATAACGTAGTTACACAAAGGGTTCACCACGTAAAGAAGCGTGCTCATAGAAAATAGTGAAGTAAATTTGCAACCTCCACTCTTCACATCAGACTTTTATACGTGCCGACAGAAAACTAACCAACCTTCATATCCCTATTTTTCAACGTTTTGATCAATGGAATAGTTATTTTCAAAGGTGAATCGCCGAGCTCACTACGAACAATGCACCTAAACGAAAAATTAACGTATAAATGACACCAAACAAAAGCAAAGTAGGCACGATCTTACTCACCTCGTCACTTGCTCCACTAAGCCTGTGTCTATGCTTTCTTTTAGCTCCGACTGCATTAACGTATTCCTTAAATCAGAAGGTCAAGGGCCACATCTGTTCTACTCCGAATAATTGAAAAAGAAAGGAGACCTTACGTTGCAAAAACGATAACACCGGATTGATATTTATCCAGTGATTTCACTAGGTATAACCGTTCACATTTCGGTGCAAGCCTAGTCTGTAAGTGAAGGAATAAAGTTTCTCTACACTAAAATAATCCAACTGAAACTTCCTTAACTTACTTTGAGCTTCTGAAGCAATCTGTCCAATTGGGGAGCATTTTGAGAGGCACCAGAATATGCCATACCGTATGGTTTATCAAACGCGACGATGTTATCTGAAGTTTTTTTTCTGAGCATTTTATACCTAAAGTGAGCGTCGATGGAGCTGCGTTTTTCACACAGTCGGTTAGCACGCAGCGCAACCGCGCCGCTTGTGCTGGAATCGTCGCCGCGGTAGCATATCATAGGGTTTTTTGATAGTGGATTAATTTATTTTGATAGTTAACATTAAATAACACGAGGAACCACTAGGAAAATGCTATGATTTGCTTTTCGCATGTCCGCAAAAAACGCACTTCCATCGACGCTCACTGTACTATTCTGTTGGCGTAGTCTTGAATCCACGTACCATCACTGTACACTACTCTATTTGTCATGAGATCCACTAACTCGTCCTGGTTCATTCTCCAAATCGGGATAATTTGAGAACGGATCTTTTCAAGACCATCTGAACGGTGTGAAGCAGCTTCCTCTCCATCAACCTAATTGGGTAAATATCAAAGTCAGAAAGCAAACATCAGAAATTGTATTCAAAGGGAAACTGATGAAAAAAAAACCCCGAACCTCAAATTCCTCCAATTCTGAGGATCCAAAGGTGTTATCTTCCTTTTTAGCCTGCGTAGCAGATTTTCGTCGTGGAGTTGGAGCACTCACAGGAACTCGGTGATCAACCTCCCCTTCGGCTACGGACGCATGTTCCCGTGGAGAGGATGAGATTTTGACAGGAACTTCTTGATCTTCTTCTATTTGATAGTCTTCTCTACGAGGTTTTGGCTCCTGCTCAGGATCTTCCTTCGGAAAAGGTGAAAAATTGTTGCTAAAAGTTCCTTTCTCAAAATAAAGGCTTCTCTTTGGAGAATTCCAAAACGTACGACGAGAACTCACCCTTTTGGAGGTATTCTTTTGAAGAAACTCTCCTCAAAAAAGTCAGCTGACTGACTGGGACTTTGCTCTGACGTTATACGCTCCTATAACCACACATCCATGATTTCATGTAAAACAAATTAAAACAATAAAATATCATACGTGTTTTATATCACCGAAGAATGCTCTGTCCAGAAATTCAGTCCCCGATAGTTGGCGTTCAGCATTGTCGGAGACATCTGGAGTACCCAGCCTCTCGCTTCTATCTTCAGCCGATGGCTCTCTTTCTTGCTAATATAAGAGTTCAAGATTAAGGTGCTAGAAGCTCACCCGAAAGATTAAAACTAACCTTGTTTCCTTCTTCAACGCTGGCTGGCCTAGATGACATGTATTCTATGCCGAAAAAGTCGTCCGCTGCTGATTTACCAGACATTCTGCAATGCTAACAATAACTAACAGTAGTACTACATAAAAGGTCTATACTTAGGAAAAAAGTGGCGACAGCACCTTCTGAGCCCGCACAAACGGAGGCCACGCCCTTCCCTGGATGTCTTCCACGAACACACGTATTAGTGAAGGGACCTTGCTGACTCTAGAGCTAATCTAAACATCTTCGAGCTTCATACGAAAGGCCTTCCACCTTAAGCAGTCAGAATGTTCGATGAGTTGTAAACGAGTTTGGGAGACGTCGTTTCTAAACCACAAGTTATCGCGCTCGATTACGATTCGCAGTGGAGCGTGATTTTGGATCCAGAGCGCGGTAAACATCAAAGGTTCTCGAAATGCATATTCCTTCACAGCTTCTCACTTCTCGGAAGTGGGTCTGATTTGTAGTTCGCTTAAAATTCAGCAATTGTATAGCTATCTGTTGTTCAGGTAGAACTTTCGACCCAAGAACCTTACTCTCTTGGGATGGGGCATTGTTTTTTTTTACGACTTCTTGCTATTCCTTCACTTCTGAAAGTACCAGGAACTTCTCAATTCGAAGCTCTGCAGTATATGCATTGTTTCGTGATCCAAATAGATGTTTGGATGTACATATTGGTATTTGATTGAGCACGCTCTAGCATATCATGTCTACGACGCGCCTTTGCCCTAGTAAGATCTGTGAGGCTCTCGATTTCTGTACGATATTCCAGTTATTGTAAAACCCGAGTTGATCCGCTCGCTCATGCTACCCAGCTGTGACAGGGTGACCCAAAAGTCTTTGGCCGGCGCTAAAAACTTTGTATGTAATAAAAAGCAACGTTGTTAGTGCAGCTGAGGCACCAACAATAAAGAGGCTTTTGAGAAAACGTTCTCTATCGGGATTGAGCAACGACATCGGCGTCTGGACCAAACTTTCCTGTCTTAGCCTTATTTCCCCCGTCCTCAAGACGACCTGCCCACTGTCGTCAAGGACTGTCGTTCAATCCGTCACATTGTATGGTAACCGTATTGCTCACCTAGGCTTCTAGAATCCCCAAATAACGTGGCTAAGGGGATTGAAAGTAGGTTGTGGGCGGGTTCACGACGAAATTGGCACTTTGATGTACGCGTTGGGTACCCGTCCTTCCGAAAGAATCATCATCTCTTGGAACCGAAATGATTTTGCAACCTTTGCTGGTATTTCATCTTCTGTAGCTTTCTTGACCTGAGTCCTACCGTAAACATCCGATGAACTCTAAATCCGAAAATAAACGCAAGAGAAGACGTAGGTGTGTAGGCGGCCAGCTTGCGGCTGGCCGTCAGCGTAATTTCCCATAAAAGTTCAGTCATCTCACCACTCCTCTTCCTTATCGTCATGGACGCTGTTACGAGAGACTTCAGATGTCGCCAAGGACTCTGATATACGCAGATGCCGTCATGCTAACGTTAGAACAAAAGGAGCTCCTTGAACGGCAGACGCAGGTCTGGAGCGAGCTTCTAGCGCGGTTCGGTCTCCGGCTCAACGCCAAAAGGCTGAGTATATGACGACCAGCATAAACGAGCTCACCCTCATTCACTTTCATGGCAGCAACCTTCCGAGAACCGACTGCTTCAAGCATCTCAGCTCAATACTCAGCTGATGGCAGCTTAGCCGATGAAGGCATCTTTCGCATCATCGCTGCATGGTTAAAGTGGCGCTCAGTGACAGGATGGCAGTGAGAGAAGAACACACTGGATCGCTTCAAGTCGAAGGTGTGCTGATTTGGCGGTCAGCACCTCGACCACAGCATATCAACGCCATTGTCATGGATATTACTTGTTGTTGTTAACCACGCCCACTCCACGAAGAGGTGGGCAGTTGTTGTTCTTTGTGCGCGGCCTAGAAGGTCGCTTATTATTTTATTGCTATTAATAAATCGTTTGTGCTGAAATTGTCTTTTGGGTATCATCAAAACTCCGGGTACATCAGAAAATGCACGCAAAGGGGCGAAATCGAAGTTTTTAAGCCAAAGTACGCGGTGAGGGCCACTCATTTCCACCTCTATCATCTTGTTATAACACTCATGACCTATTTCACCCTTACTTCACCTTTTTTCGGTTGATTTGATCACAAAGTGACATGACACCGCTACTCGTTACTCGCGGGATGGACTGTCTTCACGCACAAAAGATGTTGCCGATACGTGTCTTACTCCGGCTGGTTCCAAGCTGAATTTCTTACTTCTGCTTTCTTACTTTCTTATTTCTTACTTTACACTGTACACATCTTCATATCAATTTTTCATGTTCTATGTTATATCGCTCGCCCTATTGCATTCTTCTAAGTGATAGGGATGACCTTTCTATAATAAGGGTAATATTACCCAAGTTCGAGGCTGTGCGATAGCGGCATCGTAGTACCGCCCGTCTCTCTTTAGTCCTCACTTTTTTGTGTTGTTCCGTTACTGCTACTTAAGCCTCGTGGCAAGGTAAGTATTTTCGCTTCTATTTTTTTTTTGCGTGACAAACACCACAAAAGGTTGTTCGATCGAGAGCAGTCATTCGATCCGCCGCCATGTGGGTTGCAGTGTTGGCAGGACCTAGATATTGATAGGGACAGAGAAGCAAGTGTGGCTAAGACGTCACTCATTTCCATAGGGATTTCACGCCTGATAATCAATGACATGGTTGTGGTACGGGGTGACAAGAAATTCTGGAACGGAAGTTCATTTGGTTTTTTTCTCGTAAGATGAGCCGGTTGGAATGACTACGACTACACAATCCTGCAGCCACTGATCTACCTTATAAATGCGATCTAGAAAAGATTTGAAGTCGGCAATTATTCGCATGGCAGAAAGCAGGAATGGAGTTGTAAAAATATCGAGTTTGTTGGATGTTCCTCATTCGGAGGTTTCGAAAGCTCCGAAACACTTTCAAGAGACAGGAACCAATGAAGATCGCCCGGGAATGGGTCGACCTAGAACCACAAATAACGCAGGTAACCAGAAAAAAAGTTCTCAGCAAATGGCAATCATTTCGAGCAAGACTAATTGTTACGACGGATAGTCTCCTAATATGCTCAAACGAAGTTCTTAACAAATGATTACTATGGAAAAACATGGCGCGAAAAATCCGTTCCATAATTTTTTTGTCACCCTCTAATCATGTCACATTACAGTTGTCTTTTTACTTTGCCACAGATTTAGATATAGTGTGACTCGAATGATTCGCAGAACACGGCTGTCGAACTTGAACGAGGCAAACAAATTTCATGTGGCCTGTCAACAGCTGCTCTGCACTACTTGTGCGAGACTCATTATGCCTATGACATAGATCACAGCAGCAGCGTCGTTACGATCACTTATATGTGCTCATCATAGGGCAAAACCATACTCCAGTTTCTTGAACAAGAAAATACAAATAACAACATAATCGAAGTATTTATTAATTAGTTAAAAGAAGAACAGATCTCACAGCTAACGATGACAGTAATCACGAGGCGGCGGGCGTTTGAAAGAGCGAACATTTTCCGAACACTTCACAAGCGTGAACTCCACCGTTCAAAACAATCAAAGAAAACGAGAGAGACGTTATGTGTTACGTCTTTATGAAGGAAAAATATCTCGATCTACACTAACTACCGCTTAGTAACAAACAAAAAGAAAAGAAAAAAAAAACAAGAAGAAACGGGTATCTCTTTGCACGTAAATAATATATCATGGCCCCGTCAAGCGAAATCCGTATGACAACGTCAAGTTGCCTAAGGAAGCAGCACATTATAATGAACATGACAAAAATATCAAACAATTGTGAATGAAATACGGTGAAATAGAGCAGAAAATAGAATTTTGAGACAAAAAAAAACGAACAGCCCACCTTCTTAAACCATTTCCAACTAATTGCACTACGCTTATTCTGGAGGAGATGCCGGCTTACAAGTAAACGTACTAGCGTGCTTCCAGCCGATATATCCATTAAAATATTACGATAACTAAATCTGTTGAAAGAAAAGCAGAAAACTATGAAAAATATTGAACATCAGGGGAACATTGTCAACTCCAATCCAATCGATCACTACAGATAGTGATCAATAAACAACAACAAGAAGTAGAAGAAACTATGTACAAATCTACAAGGTTTTTTGGTACAACAGGCTACGGCGTGGATAGATAGTGACAGAGGAGAGGAGCATATCACAACGTTGGACAGTTTAGGAGCATAGACAAAGAAACAGCACTACGTCGAGGTTGAGAACATAGGCAGTCGTTAGGATGAGGATGAGGATGAAGAAAAAACATAGAGCGTATAAATACAAGCGTTGACCTCACGTTCAGTGATGAAGTGAGTACAGATGGCGCAAGAGGACACTTCGGGGAAAAATAAGGAAAACTATTCCAGTCTCGGTATTGGAAGTAGTACTATACCTAGCGGTGCTGCTATACTCCTCGAGAAGCGCAGCAGTTTCGGTTGCTGCGGCTGCCGCGACGCTGTCTTCGATACGTATCGATTGGTGGCGGCTCATCGCTGCCAATGTCGCCGGCGTCGTCGGCACCAATCGATACCTATCAAAACCAGCGTCGCTGCGGCCGCATCGCCCGAAACCGCTACGCTTCTCGAGGAATAAAGCAACAGCGTACGTCAGTCTGCCAGGATAAGGCGAATGGATAGGCAAAACGGCCGTGCCATGTTCACCTGTCTTAGCCTCCATGCAGATATTTCACTATTGAAATACTGTAATTTCCGGAAATACCAATTAAATCAATTAAGAAACGAAGAAACAACTCAAACCCATCAACTACCCACGTATCAACGCATACTGTTCACAGTCAAAAAACCACGTTATACACTACGCATAATCGGCACCGTAGCTGTAGGGGAGCAAATAAATATACATGTACATATAAAGGTGTTTCACAAATTCTCTCCGCATTGGTCTATATATACGTGAATAGCTTTCTCCATCAGCAATACCTGGTGACAGTGCTGCTGCAGCTATACGGTAATGGCTATGTTACGGCGGATTCGGACCTGAGATTCGTCGCTGAGAAGATCAGGTATGTACAGTAAATTACTGCAAAACCAATGGCTGAAATTGTACACGCTTTAACAAAGAAGTAAAGTTCAAAGTAAAATAGCAACGGAAACCAAAATACCCACCAAATCCATGATTCGATGTAGCTGTAGGGAATTGCTAATCCTCCACACCTTCGGGAATTCCCTCTATCGGTGGGCTGTCGTCCACAGATACATGAGGCGATTGTTGCGTCGATGTACTTCCAAGCTCAGTGTTATGCACTGGATCCAAAACAAGGAACTTGAGGATGTCCGACAGCGAAATGATGCCGACGACCTGGAAAATCAGAGGATAAATTAATGCCAAAATGAAGGTCATTTCTACTGCAAAATTCACAATATAATTTTATTATACTAGTTAATTTATGTGCCTTAGTAATTATATAAGCACATCAGACTCTAGTTACGAAAAATATACAAATTACTATAGTCAATTACCAAATTGCAACAGTCCCTTTCACCAGGGAAGATAGCCGGAGAGACACCAGAGAAAAAAAGAACGCCAGAAAGTGTACGGAAATTGGGTAGGAGGGGGGGGGGAGGGAGTGAGAGCATAGAGAAAGGGAGGCAATACGCACAAATATTGAACTATCGTTGCGTTTAGAGCAGACTGTAAAATGACGCCGATGAATGTGCGTTCCTCGCGTACTCAGGAAGCACGCGGCGCGACCGCGTCGCTCGCGCTGGAATCATCGCCGTGGTGGCAAATCAGTGTTTTCTTGATAATTTTTCATCATGTTTGATGTTAACTATCAATAAAAGCAACTATCAAGAAAATAGCATAGTTTGTCGTTATAGTGAGAATTTCACAACAAGCGGCACAGTGGCGTCGCGTGCTTCCCGAGTCCGCGAAAAACGCACAGTCATCGACGCTCACTATATGTGCATATTCAGGCACTCCGTGGTACACTCTGTCTCAGGAAAATTGTGGGATGATGCGTTTGAGGTGGGAGTTTAGGTTTTGGCTCGCCACAGCATCCGAAAAGAAGAATCTTGGTCCCGTGACAGCATCCGTAAATGTTTGGGCAGCCCGTTTACAGTCCCGAAATGGTGGGAGAAAATGACAAAAACAGACTTGCTGGTTGCATTTCATTAATCTTTGGCCCCATCACAACTGAATCATGCATCAATGTCCGCTCAACGTTTAGTGACATCATTTTCAGCAACTAGACAAAATAAAAGATGTGAATAGGTCGTGAGTCATTCTCAAACGTTTTACAGGACATCAGTCCAAATGTCGAATGAAAAATTGGGCAAATTCTTCAAATTCCGCCTACGTTCAGGAATTTATGATGGTGACTTGGGGTAATATAGAGGTTTCAAAAAGTTTACTACCTATCCATGTTCGGAAAAACAACAAACAAACAAACAAACAACAGAACGAACCTTTTTGTCTGCATCCGTCACTATCAACCTATGGACTTCAGCGCGAACGATGGCGTGAAGCACATCAAAAAGTGAATCCGTCTCATGACAGCATTGAACACCTTCGAAACACTGGAAAAGAATACATTATAGACGTCGCAACGGACACAAATGATATTGATTTATTCAATTTTTCATTATCCTTTGGTTGTTCCCAAAATGGCACTCCATTTGGAAGCAGAAACTAAGAATATGAGAAAAAATTGAAGACTTACTTCAGAACGATGCTTGAGCGCTTCTTGTACCGTACAGTCGAGCCTGTCATACGACTTCTCAGCTGCCAAGCTGATCACATCAAATTTGGCGTAGATATCAACGACCTGCATGAAAGAAAGTATCCAGAGAAAGTTTGGATAAAAAGAAAACAAGTTAAAAACATTCATAGTGAAAAAAAAAAACAAAAAAAATTAGGGCTCGCAGCTAAAAGAACTGCTGATTTAAAGGCCTAGTTGGAGTTAAAAGAAGAATCTTTTTCTCACCAACTACAAATGCGGTGCACTCTTATGAAATATCTGCAGAGGAATTTGGCAAAACTACCGAAGACTTAGAAAAAGACTAAGTCATCAAGAATGAAGTAAACCACCATTTTGAAATATCGAAATAAATGGATAGAGAAAGTAGTGTGCTGAAAAATCCTTTACTCACCCGTCCTTTTTCATCCACCAATGGTAACGCCGATACCCGATTGCGCAGGAAAATGTCCAACGCGTCATGGAGTGGCGTGTCCACGTGAATCGTGACGATATCACCCCATGATCCTATTCCCAACTCCTTTGGCGTATTATCCATAAATGCTGGCCTTGGCAAATCGTGAAGCTGCAACGCAGGTAACCAATAAGAAAAAGAAGGAAAGAAAACAGAAAATCAACTGAAAAAAAGATTTATGGAAATCCACTTACATATAAAGATAGAAATTTAATAAGTCTCTTATGCGTAAGAATGTAGCTGATGTTCCCCGTGTTTTTATCCATGACCGGTAGCCTATGCACTTTTGACTCGCACAGCAGTTGTACAGCATGGTGTAGGCTAAAATTAGAGCGTTAGCGAGTGTCATTAACTGGGTAAAAGGCGAGTTTCAAAAACAGCAGTGCGGTTACCTCTCGTTAGGATCGATCGTCACCAATGGCCGGACACCGTTTTCGTCTGCTTCGAACTGCTCTCGCCAATGACTGATCTGCTCTTCTTCGAGAGCGCGCATTTTCTCCTCTTTGTCGCCAGCTTCATAGTGCCTTAACCAAATGCAGTAGTTATTACCAGTAACCTCGGAACTTTAGAATGAACAACTCTTCTCACAATGTCGTCAGAGCCGATACGCATGCGATTACCCAGGGTGAACGTGTTAATGCTCCCAAATTCAACCTTTCAATTCGAATGTTTGAACGCATTTACCCTGGGTAACCTCAACGATGCATACCGGACCTGGTGAAACGAACTATAGCAGTGGTGCATAACTGGTCTGCAAGCATGATAACATTTTTAAAAGTGCGCTCATCCATCCAAACCTTCATGTTGGAGATTTAACCGAATTTCGGGGTTTGGAGGGACGTAGGAGGTATACCCAGTAGGAGGAATACCCAATGGTGAAATAACGAGAAAAATGCGAGGAATCAAGGAAATCTGTTTGTTTTTCTGTAGCTTGAATGCCTGCGCTTTGAAGGTTCACTTGCTTTTGACTCGAAGCGTTTTTCATTTAAATAAAGGTCGAAAACATTAACGGGTGCTGCCTATAACGTAAGAAAAAACGACGAGAACAAGAAGGAAAGAATGATAAATGACATTCAACTCACTTTATAAGGATCTTAATGAAATCCGTAATCGTGAGCATGCCTATAAAACGCTGTTTTTCGCTATCCCACAAAGGTGCCGCACGAACTCCATTATATACAAGTGCGAAGAACGCTTTCCTCACCTAAAAAATAAATCAATCAACTTTATGAGTAGTATAAAAACGAAGCAAGTAAACAAGTAAAATAAGGCCTATTTTCTTGATGGATCTAAAATAATGCCAAAACAGTAACTTTCTATCCTTTAAGTGGCGCAAATGTAAGCAAAATTCAAAGAATACTGAACATACCGGCAGCTGCGTGTCGAAAACGACCAATTTCGTGGATGTTGGTATTAGGTCGTAACATTTGTGTGCTTTCATAAACAGTGAGTAAACAGCATCTTGGCAATCTAAACGACGATATCATATAATTAACTCAATGAAACAAGAAAATCAATAATTTATTTCTTGTCTCTGATCGAACCCTACCGAAAAACACCGTGTTTAGCTCATTTACAGCCGAACCAATGGTCATTGAGTCGAAAGAGTTGAACAGAGCTGCCTGAAATGGTGAGAAATTCCGAAAAATACTTACTCTCATCTAGTGCCGAGTGCCATGCTTGGAAATCAAATACTGGATCGTACACTGCCACACGTGCTATCGGTGAGATGCGACATGGTTGGGCGCTCTGACGTCTTCTGGGCAGTTTTAGAATAATAACTGGAGGTGGCTGATACGGCTGTGGAGGCAATCCCAGATGACCTTCCACGTCCACATGCAGATGATGGCCCACACGACTTCTCCCATAATGGCCCGTGGCCGGCAACGATTTCACTGTATCATAGTTCGTCTGTGTGTAATCGTCGTCCTCTTCAGGTATAATGCTCTCCGCATCCCTAGCTCTTGCTGACTTCGATTTCTGACCGAATAATGTGCGCCTCAGCGTTCCAGTGGCGCGGGAACGAGCCTGTGCCACCCAGTTGGCGGCTTTCTTGCTCTTTTTACGTGGCTGTTGAGACGGCTGCGGTTCGAGCAGCTCGTTTGGAGTGGTGCGACTTGACTGTGACACCATATTTCGAGAGAACGGCAACGTGAACAACGCGATTACGACGACGACGACGAATACAACAGCAGCAGTAGAGCCGATTCAAGTGGTCGCTGAAGCAGAGACGAACATGTGAGTCATTTTCTCATCTTGCACTGATTCTGATCTCGGGCCCAAACAGAAATCAGGGAGCACTGAAAAAGTGGGTCCGAATCAGGATCAGTGGAGGCTTCAAGCGACGCGACGACGTAAAAACAGCGAGGAATCAATATTTCAGACCGAGAATGTGAGCAAATAATCTGTGGATGTGGTGGGGTTCCAAATAAATTTGCAGAAAAAAAAAACATTGAACGGGAGGAAAACAGAAAAAAGAAAAGAAAAGCAAGAAAACCCGCTTTGTTTTGCAATTGAAAGAAAAAATGGATAAGAATTCGAAACCCTCTCCGGAAAAAGTACTCGTTCAGAATTACCCATAAAATATCACTTTAGTGACTGCATGCATGGCTGAGATTACCC
The DNA here is from genome assembly GCA_000688135.1 of Ancylostoma ceylanicum. Lineage (NCBI taxonomy): Eukaryota > Metazoa > Nematoda > Chromadorea > Rhabditida > Ancylostomatidae > Ancylostoma > Ancylostoma ceylanicum. The sequence goes on from JARK01001343.1 coordinate 351,453, forward strand.
ATGGTGACCGTGCCAACATGGAACGAATTTACACATCGTCAGCAATCCTGGGTAATCCCTGGGTAATCTGAATAATGCATCCAGGACCAGTGTGCGAATTAGACAAGGCAGGGGATAACTGACAAATTGGGCAACTAAGGTTTTACCTACCAGTACCAAAATTGTCAGGTACCAAATAATAATGTAAACAGACATCCTGAACAATCAGGATGTACCAAAGACTTTAATAATTGGTTAAAGAAGTACTAATTACGATAGAATTACCAGACAGCTTCAGCAACGTGCTGTTCCCCCTCAGGGTGTCAGCACAATAGGTCACAAGTTCCTAGTCGATACCAACCTCAACGCCAGGAAACCGTGCAGATCATAGAATTAGGATCAATAAGAAAGCAGTTCAAAAATGAAGTTAAAAGCAGTCCAGGAGTCCATAACTAGTCACTAGCACTCATCCACAACAAATTTTAAAGGATAGTCCAGACGCAATCCACAATTTCGCACACGAATCCACGAGGAGAAAAGTCAAATCGATCGCCCGGCAACTAACTAAACCGACATGCCAAACCGCCAAACATAGTTTCGCAAATGGAAAAACCACGTCACCGTCCTGTAGGCTATAAAAATCGGCACGTACACTTCAAATGATCGTTAACTGCGTTAAACAAAGTGCACAGCGAGGACATTGTTGTTTTTAATTCCACAAAGAGATGGAAAAAGAATGAAACCAAGGCAACGCTGGCAGTAGCAGAGGAAGACTAAAAGTACATAAAACATCCGCTATATCCCAGGAAAACAACCATATCCAAGGAAAATAATAAGATTCCATGACACAAACCAGTAAAGACTGCTGAGTGAGGGAAGAGTAATCGCCTGTGAGCAAACAACACTTGAAATGAAAGAAACGAGAACCAACACCGAAAATCTCTTGACAAGCCAAAAAGCAAACCGTCTACACCAGAAAAAGTTTTGTTAGCCGTCGTCTATAAACATCACACACCGGGAAGTCTGAACATTGAACGCCTGTAAGTGTCCTTACGTCAGCCGTCAGTCTTGAAAAGATTAATCACAAAGCCAGCAAAAACGACGGAGGACCACCGGGGGAGTTTTGTTGGGGACGGCCTATTCCCCGAGAAACAGCCTGCCCACGTCAGGATCCCGTTTTGGAATTCGTTTACTCATCCATTTACCCTATTGATTACCAACTGGAAGAGCGGAACAAGGGATAGTACAACAAAAAAAACCCCCAAAATCACGGTTTACACACCAATATATCCCCACAGACCACGGCAGGGACAGGGGGGAAGGCTCACTTCAGAGGTCAGTGGGTCAAAAATCCTTGACCAGACCACACGGAATCGAGCTAATTTTCAGCTAATTAAAGCACTAAAAGCGGTCAGTGCAACGGGTCACCAACCAGTTTTCTGCAAATAAATTTCCTGCACCTTTGCAGACTGCATTATGGATCTTCTTACTGCGAAACTGTGTCAAGTGCAACTTTTATCCCATTTCTCGTTGACGGGGAGAAATTGAGCGCAACGAGATGGACACGCATTAATTCTAAATGCACATGCGAGCACAACTTTTTGAGTTCGGCTGACTAAAAGTTTAGTTCCTGGGTGTTATCTGCATATTGCTTGCATCAATTTCAATCAGCTAGTGCACCCTATATCTAGCCTGATTTTCAGGGAAAGGTACATATTTCAAATAATCCACGATGAAGTTGCAAAGCGTCATCTCTTCACAGGAATTCACACATCTACACTGTCTAGAATCCGCTGCAGTGAATCATCCAGAATTCTTCGACCTATTGAAGGGTGAAATCATCCGAGAAACCAGTCAATGGGAATTTCGGGATATTGAAGAAGTCCACAGGAGTCTAATCAGTGTTCGCATGCATCATTGAGATTATCCGGGCCAAACATGTCGACGATTGCGCTAACGATGGGTACATTCGGAGTGCTAGCACCTTTACCCTAGATAATCTAAATGACGCATGAATCTAAATGACGCATGCGGCCCAAGCTGGCTTGCATAGGAATAAGAGACCAAGTGGATCAAAAACCGTTTTGCTCTCACGAAGTTAGGCCCTACCGTCGTGAATCCTAATTTTTTCCTTCTTGGGAAAAAGGAAAACCAGGATGGGACCCAGTGGCGGACACACGACCCACCAAAATTTTGAAATCACTCCACAAATTAAAAAACTTGTATTAGTGTACTTTTATTTGTTTATCTTTATTACTTCTTAAATAATTTTTTAATTACTAATTATTATTATTAATATTTTTATTAATTTTGTCTTCCATTCGGGTCCCCAAAACGGCTGAGACTCCAATATTTTTCCCACTCCCCCCCCCCCCCCCCCCCCCCCCC
>JARK01001343.1:363196-381107 GCA_000688135.1 Ancylostoma ceylanicum
TCATCAGATGCCCCCCCTCCCCCTCCGCGTAATAATTCATTGTCTTACGCTTCACCGTGGTTCCATAATCCAACAGGAAACCTATCAAGCAGAACATGAACCAGATGTCCCAACTTCGAAAACATCCAAGAAATGAATGGATTTTCGGAACGAGCCTTTCTCAATAACACCATATGGGCGGAAACAAACACAGACAATTCTTCTGAATCGCCACATCCCAGCGACAATCAATACGTCACGATGTCGAATGCAGACGCATAGTTAGTGAGAATGTTATCAGGGAGACACATGGAAAATTCTCGGCGTCAAATAAAATAAAAGCGCACGACGCGACGCGCTGTGCACGTGACGCGACAGTTGCGTGCGTGCGAGACGCGTGAGTGAGTGAATGAAAGAAAAGCCAGCACACAAACGATAAAAGCTCTCGTTGCTGACGCAAATACACACGCGAACATTGCGCCACAGAACGGGCGGCAACTACTCTCACATTCACCTCTTCCGCCAGCTATTCGATCCGAACAAATGCAAATCGGGGCCGCGCCAACACGTGACGGTGCCGATGGCGCGAGTCACACCACCATCCGCGGGCTTATGCAAATGCTGGTAAGATAGCCAGTTCGTAGCGCACAAAGTAACACGAAAAAACGACAGCTGCACGCAAATGGGAGAGGGTCTCTGTGGGCGGTGGGGCATGGAACGCGGAAGAGAAAGCCCGCAGCTGGATTCTACTCAATAAACTTCTTTTGTGCAGAAAAAGCGAGGAAAGACAAAGTGCTATCCAACATTTGCCTCACGATGATTGCAGCTATTAACAATGCAGTATTTTAATTGAACCACATGTCATCTGTCAGGAGTTTCGTAATGTTCGCACTTGCACAATGTACTCTTTACTCTTTACAGCTTGTCCCGTGAACTGCAAATCATTTAAAGCACGAAATCTGTACTGCAGTACAGCACGAATATCAACTATGAATTTTAGCAGCAAATTGAAGCAGATCGGTCAATGTAGGGAGCCCCCAACCAGTTAGGTCACGGCTGACTATATCCGAAACTCCTGAACCATTACTTGTTTCGTTAATAGTGGGTCTTTTCACTACGAATGGCTAGGTATCCATAGAGTATCCTCACTGATTATGGGACCTCATGCATGATTGAGATTACCAAGGGTAAAGGTGTTAATACCACACAAATTCACCTATCGTAACCTCATGCGTAAACACGTTTACTCAGGGTAATCTCAATGGCGTATTCAGGGCCTGGATGCATCATTGAGGTTACCCAAGGTATTTGTCTTGACGCCGGGTTAATGATAGGTAAGTTTGTATAGCGTTGACATGTTTATCTGTTAATATTTCTTGTACGAAAATATGAAAGAGTGCAAATAATTCCGACATGTCCGGATGAATTTCAGGCTTGGGAAGCACATGCTAATGAGATGCAGAGGACAAAAAGCAGTCAACTAAGTGAATCTGCAGCACGATAATTGCTACGAACAGGCCTAGAAACTTAGGAACTCTTCGATTTGGTAACTCCTAAAGCAAAGAAAATTCAGTAAATTAAAAAGTAAAACAAAGAAAATTCACAGGCTCGAAGTAGGCGAAAAATAATATTGTCTCGGTAGGAAATTGCATCTTTTAGCAATTTTCAAGAACGGATTAATGTAATCAAATTCCTGCTCCTTCTTTTCTCAATCACAGTCTACTAGCTTATTTGTTCACTATGCTTTTTATTATTAGGCGAAAAAAATTAATTAAAAATAAATGTAAATCATAATGAATAAAAATTATTAAACTTTTATAGTGGCTTAGCATTTTTAAACCAAGGCTTTGAAAATGGTACTCGCTGAATCTTTAACTCAATTCATTGCAAAAGTGTTTTTAGCGTGAAGCGTCCTCTTGGATAAATAAATCAATAAATAATTTCTCACGAAACAACTCTCACACCATCAATAAATGCGGCTCAAAATGTCCCAGGTGCTATAAACCTTGGGAACGTTCCCAATTTCTGGGAAGTTTGCGGCAAAATGCTCTCCATTCTTTTGTCTTTATCGTACGCATAAATTTAGGAGAAGAATGGTTGGGAAACTGCATTTCAAACGAGAAAAATTCACAAATACACGCCAGGTATGCATGACGCCCCAAAATGAAGTGCTTCCGAACCTATTTCAAGCGACGTTTCCATAGCAAGAATGAAGCGTCTAGATCGTAGATCACTCAGTTGCCAGAGCTACGAAACCGGAAGACCCTCAGTTCTGGGAACGAGAGATTAGATTAGCAAAATTTGTCCTCGCTATCGTTATTGACATTGAGGACTCTGCACGCATTCGTCCTTATTTCACGCAGAAACGTTGTATCAACATCATCCTGGGATACATATTAGTATTCCACGAAACAGTCAACGCTGGCGCTGTCGTCTGTTTGGTTTAAAACTCAATGAGTCTTCAAAAAAAAACCAAAGCAAACAGATAACGTCTTACGTGGAAAGTCAGTCGTCGACAAATAAAGGAACACCACCGACGTCAGCGTTTCTGATTATCCCAACTGCTTTCTGCATAAATTTCATGCATTGTCGTCATAAGAGCAATACGAACAACAAAAACAGCCATTACATTTCAAAAATAGCGCTAATGTTATGCTTCTATGAATAGATTTGCACGTGGTTTGGGCATTTCAACGAGCCCTTCGCCGCATACACGAAGGGCAAACGGCTTGTCTGCCGCAGAAATCGCGGTTCGTCATGGGACGACGGAGCGCTGGGAGCAGCGTGCTGAATCGTTGAGAAATCGAGCAATCCTAGTGGAAGCGGCGAAAGAAATTGCCTCTGCGCGCGGATGTTGTTTGCCAGCACGGCACGGCAGGGGTAGACGGACGGCGTAAAAACACGCAAAAGAAACTCGTTTGCCCGTTCGAGGCAAAAATGACACTCTCCTGCATTCAACGAGTCATGCACAAATGCCAGGACATTCAGTGGATGTAGAGCGGTAATAATGCAACAGAAAAAAAAGATGGCCTAGGAATTTTCCAGAAGGAAGTAGTTAAGTGCATCAAGCCTACGGAGCTTAATCAGCAGCTGAAACCCTATGAAAGCATTTTCAACCCAAAAACGTTGCAGGATCCGGACAACTGCAAACGTTTCAGCACAGCAAACACTTCAACATGAAAATATGCTCAAAACATACCCACGCTGACGCAAAAACAGCTTTGATTAGGTTAGAATTTACCAGTTCTAGGCCCTCTAGTGTTAAGACATCGTCACACTTCACCGCCAATGACGATAAGGTAAGGGATGAGAACCAACGGGGAGCGATGCAGCAATCGATATGCATCTTTTCCACAATCGTTCCCACTTCCATCGCTGTTTCATTTTCATTCATTTTGAGCTGGCGAAATCTGGAGATATCCTAAGCAATAAAATATTGGGTTTCGAGGCCCCCCCCCCACTTTCGAGGAGAGTGAAAATCGAACAAGTTAATTACAATCCTTGTCGAAAAGATAGACGGAATGCGGTTTCATAGCATTACGGCTGCAGAATCGTGGCGGGACCTACGCGAGCCTCTCACTTGGGGCGTGCTCTCTCCGCACCCTTGTCCAGAACCTGGTGCGATTCTGCAGCCACGGAACCAGTCTGTCTTTTCGACAAGAACAATTGTAATTATTTGTCAATCCAGAAGACCCAGACTAAAAATCCGAATGCTTAGAGGAATTCCAGCTCTAGATGCTTTTTTAAAAATCTCCAAAGGGTTGCACTGCTCCTTTTTTCGTGGAATTCGAATTTTCAACTTATTCGAAATGGAATTTTCGAATGTGAGGATATCCAGTGCATTATTAGGCACTAGGTAGTATACTGAACACGAAAAGACTGACGTCATAGGCATGGTCTCGGCAGTTTACCTAATCCCTTCCAGGTAAAGTGAATCCAGGATAATCGGCAAATGGCAAAATAACAGGAAACCAAGGAAAGGGTGAGCACCTAGTGGTACCATGTAGCCTCATCAACATGCCCTTACATTAGCGACGCATACCACCAAAACATCCAGATCTCCTTAACAAACATCAAATCACTTATACCCCCATCTAAACCGGATTTTCTGCCTCTATAGACCCTTATCATAATTGTACTGCTCATCTGATAAGGATCAACTGCTTGTCGATCTCTGGAAAGCAGTAGAAACCCCTGGGTGCCAGGCTCGTGTTCGCCACAAACAACAGCACAGCTGGCTGCCGCAATCCATCCATACCACGTGAGGATTCGGCGGCGCTAGCAATTCTAGAGGGCAAAAGGCGATAAAAAACGAGTTCCAAGTGTTCTTGTAAACATTCGGGCGAAAGGGCGGCAAATGGAAAAGAAATTAGGTGCTCTTGAAGATAAATGCAGAGCGAATCCATAAAAAAGTTGGATTGCATCGGGGAAGCTGGGCATAAATCACAGGCAGGAGGCAATGCATGTAGCAAAAGTGATGCATCCTTCCTCATTCAATTTTAATAGGAGACGAGAAGAAAAAAAGCGGGGAGGGGTGAAGGGGTTGGAGTTCTGAGGGGGATAGCTGACCTGTTTCCTACCGATGACACTCGTATTCAAAGTATATAGAGAGCAAAATATCAGGGGCCGCGTGCATAATTGGGATTAGCCAGGGTAGACACCTAACGAACTTACCCATCGTTAGCACAGGCGCCAATGCATTTACCCTGGGTGACCTCAATGACGCATCCAAACCTAGGATAGTTGACATCTAAAGGCAAAGCCTTATTGCCTAACCTGTTTAAGTAGTCTAGAAACGAATTCGGGTTAAAAGTATCAGCTTTCTGTCAATATACCAAGAAATCCATAGATTCTGGATAGGTTTACTCTAACCAAGTACGTATCCCGCTAAATCAAGTAGAACTTGTCTACAAATCTATATAAACGCAGGTTTATCATCAAAAGAAACTCAAAAAAAGCCTCCATCTTCCCAAGACTTACCCCTATAACACCCTAACGTTATAAAATAAATGTCAATAACAGCACAACTTATCCATTCACAGGTCCGCCACGCAATGAAGAACGCAAAACAGCCAGTGGATGCGATTATTGCGAGAAATAATATCATTGCGAGAAAAAGAGAAGCCTGGCTGCAATAGCATTAAGCTGCAAAGAGCCTCCGTTGCAAGACAGGCCTTGGGCTGTTTCAGATAAATGGAAAAGCTGCGGGAGTCAATTTAAAAAAGTCAACGTCAACAAGAGAATCAAGCGCTAAATAGGCCTGCAATTCGAATGAAAGAGCATCAATAGAAAAGAACTTCAGAATGGTTGAGATCAAAGAATAAAAGCAAGCGAAAAAAAGAACGTTCTATGAAGTTGGTCAAAAGCCCCAACTGTTTCCGAACCTCATACAAATGTACCTCATTCAGAACTACACTGGATCAATCTAAACAAAGCAATCGGACGCTACTAGCCGAACAGAGACATCTTGACAGAGCCACTGCGGCTGTTGTGGCTATGCTAACTGACGCAAAAGAAGGATGGCAAAGTATTCTTACCAAGCTACGTATATTAGTCCTTATCGACTTCAAGCAAAAAGCTATGATCGAACAGGTGTCAAGAAATGCACGAGCGGGAGCAAGTGAGAACACTACGTAGTGGTAGGCGATAAACAAAATTTTTTTTTTGCTTGAAAAAGCACTACTCTGCCATTTGACAGCGTCGTACCAGGAACTATGAAACTGCTTCCTAAACTAGTCCTGTCGTACAGTACGAAAAAAAAAAAGAACTGAACATATAGAAAATTCCGGAGAACGAGACTTAAATTTAAAGTAAAATTTAAGGCAAACCCTAGGAAAATAGGGAATTATCACGCGCAACTCAGCTAGAAAACGAATACATTTCCAAAGAATCAGTTGGCATTTAGAATGTTTTTTTCAAATTAAAAAAAAATGAAATTGGTCCAGTTTAACTCGTATGACAGCAGAAGTGACAAGCATATTTCCCGCTTCCGAACTCCAAGAAAAAGTCAACCATGGAGGAGAACTCATAGCCCCTATAACAACTTGCTAAAAAGCTTCTGGAGACCAATCTTCTGATCGCATTTGAATCCTGCTCGCACCAAAGCTTGGTGACAAATTGTTTTCGCCTTATCTTGCTGACAACTTGTCGGTCCCAAAGCTTGTCGACAACTTGTTTCGGCTCTTCCTTGTCGACGAGTTGGCGGCCGTATAAACTTGCCAAGAATTTCTCTTGGCTCTTCCTCGTCGATAACTAGTTGGGAGAAAAGGTTGCTGACAAGTTACCAGGAGAATAGGTTGGTGAGTAGTTGTTTTGGACGGCATGACCACGTTAAACTTGTATAACACAATATGCTAGGTGAAAGGTTGCCTGCAAGTCGTTTTGGGGCGAAGGTGAGTGGACAAGTCCTGAGAAGCCGAGGAAACGTATCCACTATGCACAGAAGGCTGCGTGCACTCCAACCAGGACCAAAACAGAAACTCCAGGAAGAATAAGGAGTCAAGTAGTGCTAATCCAGGGTTTACGATTTAGCCTACGTCAGCGACTAATTCGCTTGCCGACAACATTCGCTGTTAAAACTAACCATAAGTCAATTGCAAAGATAAAGCATTCCTGCTATAATTTTGATGATGTCATAATGTTAATGTATTCGAGTAGAAGAAGAAAAAAAAAGAAAGAAAAACAGAGAAGAGAGCTGGAGTGAGACTGACAGCTACTTCCAGGACATTCCTACAACATGCACAACTCCAAAAACAAGAAAAACCACAAAACCATGCCAACTCTATCGCGAAAAACAGCAACAACACGTCCTGATGGCGTGCCTACCTCCTAGAGAAGCCCGTCCAGTAGAAGGTGCGAAGTATTAAGTACATCCACGACACCTCAAATCGATACAGCGGAACAGCTCCAACAGCCCGAGTGGCCCCCGACCAGCCAGCACACACAGTGTCGCCCGGCCCGCGCTTTGGAAACGATCAGAGCTCACAATAAAAGGCTATCCGGCGGGCGTTGAACGAGCAAACAACGAACGACGACGCGACCCGCATAGGCCGGCCAAAGCTGCGTTCACCAACTGACTGCACTGACTGCAAATGCGGATCGTGCAATATTAAAAACACGTCTGAATCCTCTTAGCTGCAAAACAAATGTGAGGACGGAGAATGGAGAGCGTTCATTAACGCTTCCCGGGATAGTGTGTCGTGGCCACAAATCAAGAAGTGTTAACGGCGACGCGACGCGACGCGGAGGCCGTGTACGACCTAATCCATGCAATTATACAAATCCTCGTCGTCGGCAGTGGATGAATCCAGATAAAGCACTGCGGCGAAATTAATTTGCACGAAGACGCGAGGGAAAAAATGGCGCTCAAGTGCCGGCGAAAATCGAACCAGCGCGGCAGGTAGGACGACGCAGTGCGGACAGACGGATTGAAACGAGGGAATGGGGTCGCCGCGCCGCTGCAATTGCGCTTCGCATTCAGCGCATGTGGATGGGTGCAGAAGACATCTTTGGAGAGCTAGGTGAAAAACTGTTGGGAACCAAAATTGCTGGATTTGGAAACAGTCCGTAGGGAAAGGGCCGCGAGGAAAAATCTGGATTAATTCGAGAAAATTTTGCATTCATATGAATATTTCAATTAGTTCAAAACTATTCCACTTTGTTACCAAAGAAAAAATCTGGAAGAGAGAGCACTGCCGGAGCAGGATATATGCCAGGAGGCACATACTTCAAAAATTCTTATAATTGAGGGCAGCAAATTAGCTTTTATGGATTTTTCCAGGAAAATGAACACCTCGGAAGAAAGCTCATGCCTTGTAGGCACTAGGGCTTTAGATGTCCTACGCTTATGTAAGGACAACACCTTAAGGCTAAATATAACATTACATCTCTGGAAAAAAGGGCAAAGTAGGTGAACAATGCACCAATTAACGACGCAAAACTCCATTGTAAAGCAATAAAACAGAGAAAAAGCAGCTGTTCCAAGAATTGCCTGTACTTTCAGAACAACGATTGTAACCAGTAACACTAAATTCGCTCTAACAAGTGACTCAACTACGTAGGTGTGACAATTCCACCAAAGACAACACCATTTCGTCGATCCAGCAATTGGTGAGGAAGTGAGAGCTCAGTTTCTTGTAAAACAGACAACCTAATTTTGAATATCTTGCTTTTCCAGAAATAATATCCCTATAAACAATTACTTTCCCTAACAAAAAAGTGGATTAGTCCACAATTAATCAACGCACAGGTTGAGCCAGCAGCGCGAGTGTTACATTTAAAGCGAATATTAGTTCACTATCAATTACCTCCGGGAGCAAAACCGATTGCGAGGAGTTACTTTAACACTGAAATTCAGCCTATACCCTTTTACCAGTTCTCTTGGATTGATGACAGCATTCGCCCTCTGGGAATCAAGTTATCGCCTTCATGCGGGTATACGATCGCTTTTTAAGTGAGTGAATAATAAGTGAGGAGAAAGTGAAAAAGCACATGATTTAGGGAAATGTGTATTGCTGGCACTCGAAAAAAAAACAAGCGAGAAATTCGAGCAGTAAGCACAAACGCTCAATTATTGTCCCCTTTGGAGCAAGCTGTACAGGTAGAAATGATGCGCTTCTTCCACATTTTGCTCGTCAGAATTGGTATTTTTTTAAATTCTTTTTGAAGAAAAATTGTTCAACATTCACTCAATGAGAACGAGTGTAGATAATCCCGTTCATACTAGTTACACTACGCTTTACCATAATCGAGAAATTATGTGGCGTAATGCAGTGGTTTCACAACCCTGACGAGGTTTTTGGCGGAAAAAAACAGTAAGTGATCCTCAGTGCTTATAGTTCACCGTCGATTCCCAGGCTGCATACGTCAGATTACCCAGGGTAAACACGTTGACACCACACAAATTTACTCATCGTTAACACTGGCGTCAACATGTTTATCCTGGGTAATTTCGACAATACATCCAGGCCCCGGTGGCGCAAGCTTGGATAACAAGTCAGGAAGTGGTCACCACTGAATTGTGAGTGGCCGCGTTGGTGGATATACATACTCAAGGATGACCCACATAAGGAGCCACTAGACCAATCCACCATTATTTTCTGGCTTAAAAAGTTCAGAAAAAGGAAATAAGTCAGAAAAACCGTAACGAAAATCAATAAATCAATGAGTAACCTCATATGTGGCTCATCAAAAATTCAGTACACAACAGAACAACTGCTGATGGAGAACTTTCACTCGAATGCCAGTTCTGACGCCTAAATCAAGAAGGCAGCAAATAGACCATCTCACCAAGCCGCTCAAAGCTGACATGCTGAATTGACGACGACGGCCTCGCACTTTTTTCGCACTACGCTCTGACGCCTTATCTAACAAAACAATCTAAGCCTAATTGTTGTAAACGCGACGGGAGCCGACGCTGATCGTGAGCACTCCCAGGATCCTGCATTTCTCTCCGATGGAAAACCCATTTCACTTCCGTGCCATGATGTACTCGCCTCTTTAGAAAACCAATTCCCTCATATGGCAAAGGAGCTTAATGACCCATACGTCAAATATTCCGTTGTCCAAAAGCAGTACTAATTTTTTAAATTTTGCATTTTTACAGAATTTTAATTTGTCACGGAACTTTAAGCAAAACTAGAAATAACTTACTAGTAAAACAACATACAGGATAAAAACGTGTTTGTGACATCTGTCATTTCCAGGATAAGTAACACTTTGAGTCAACAAAACAAAAACATCGTTTTTCTTGAATATCCTAGCCACAGCCGGGATTCCCAATTCAAAACGTTGTCTTCTAGGGTTCAACGGGTGCATTGCAGGTTTGAGATTTTATCCACCTTTCTCCCTGTTACTGAATTACTCGTACTTTTTTGAGACGAGGTAATAGCTCTACGTCAGGATCAAACGTGGGATATTTTTTTTCCATTTTTCTTTTCAAGGCTCAAGGCCTGCCTCTTTATTCCTGATAAGTGCCAGCGATGGGCGAATTGTGCGTAGCTGATTGTCCATTTGGCCGTTACCCGTAGGTTTCGAAATATCCGTTATCCGGACCGTTATCCGAACCTTCAATACCGGATAACGGTCCGGATAAGGCGTCTTTTCTGTCAGGTTTTTATCATTGGTTTACAATGTTGGATTACCGCATGAGGAGATAGCGCCTTTGTTCCTGAAAGAGAAAATCCTTGATCTGGATTGTCTCGGTGGTTGTTGTTCTGTACGACGAAACCGTGGGCCATTATCCGTCGTCCGGTCGCACTTAGCCTGTCCGTTGTTGGGACCGTTATCCAGGTCTTGGAAAAACCCATATTCGCTCAACCCTAGCGAGTAACAGGGGACTCCAAACGTTTTAGTCTAACCAAGAGATTGATTACTCAAATTTTTAACCAAACTCGACCAAAGACCCAATGTATGACGGTAATAAAAGGGGGAGGAGGTTTCAACGGTAGTGAAGAATCGTATTTTTTCGGCCGGGTCGTGGTGGGTGGTTTAAGTCACCGTTTTCCTAAATAAAAATTTATGATTTACTGAGTATCAAAAGGCCTTAATGGGATACAAAGAATTATAAGAACGTTTGAGAAAGAAATTCTCCACGTGATCAGTTCCCAGTGCAAATCCAAGGCAGACGCCCTTCGGAACTCACGCAAACTAGAATCGACGCGACGCCCTCCCTAATCTTTAATCTGCATTATGTCCAAGAATATTTTCTGAAAACGCGAGAAAATTCCTTAATCCAGTTAAGAAATTACGAATAGCGTGGAATAACAAAAGGGCCAGGAGACCGACTTTGCACTTTGATGTCACAAACAGCAAAGAATGGTCACAGAAGCCTCATTACTGTCTAGGCATGAGAGGCTAATAAGGACATTTTAGCTGAGAATCCAGGATTCCTTCAACAAAAAGCTTTTTTTTTCCCTTTGTGTGACAGGCTGCATTCCCGCAAGAAGCTGTTTTTTCAGCACTGAATCGCAGCACGCGGTTGATAGTTCCCTCAAAGAAAAAATGTGCAAAGAATTGGCGGAACTTGCTTCCTCCTTGGAAGTGCCGTGAAGCGCATTCACTTCACAGCACTTCCAAGGAGGAAGCAAATCATATCTCATGCTGCAGACTCGGAGAGCCATAACAAAGGCAGGGGGATTAGGTGGTGAGGTTGATGGTTCACTAAGCTGTCTGCATCCACGAGAACATCCAAGAGAAGTAACTAGATATCCAAGAAGCAGCTCCGATGACGCAGTCAACAAGGCGGAAAATCTCGAGAACTTAGCTGAGCTACGGTTATCATTACAGCTACATCCGGAACAGGATGAAATCTTGATCAATCAGAAGCATTACAAAACAAATACTGTGGCGCTGAACGTGCGATGGAAACAATCGCCAGCCACATGGCAATCCGATGACGACCAGGATAACAGCAGCCGGCTGTGGACACCACGGAGCCAGGACACCAATTTCGCAATGAGTGCTGTGTTGCGTTTGTCGTTGGTTGCCACCACGACAGAATATTAAATGACACGCCCGAAACGGCTTGCAAGCTGCGTCGGCATTCTCCGTTTTCACACGAGAAAAACCTCATCTCTTGCAATGCTATCCAGAAAAGTGAGCATCAACAATTGCTCCATTAACGCCAGCTCAGCCTTAAGGGGCTAAAAATCGCCTATTTCCTTGGCGATTCCATGATTTTAATCCTGAAAATGAGGTCAAAACAATCGCTCGCAGTTGGGCAGACTCAAAGACGGAGAAGACGGCCGGCTCTCTCGTTTGGCACACGAGAGTTCGCCCGTGTTTACAGCATCGCCGCCTCGCATGCACCACACAGATAACTTTATGCCACGCCATCAAACACGATTAGAAAACTCTCCTTCCACCTGACAACGCACACCCAGCGCCATGAGATAAGCCGGCGACGATCGACCAATTCCGAGAAAGTCGTCGCTGTTCCTCATGGACTCCGCCCTGTGCTCTCCATAACCAGTCGTAGTTTCAGTGATATGAATGGAAATATGGAAAACGCCACGACCGCCAGTGAAAGTCAATAGCAAAGTACAGAAACTCCAATAATGATGCATAACATTCCAAGCGCTGCTGCTGCGGAAATGAAACAAAAAAAGATGTGCACAGCCGGCTTCTGGATAACAACATCGAAGCGGAAGGGCGGAACGCCCCTCCGTCTCCGATCGATTGCCGAGCGTGAAGTGAAGACTATTTACCGCCTCCACCCTCACGCAACCTATTTCTAGGTTTATGATTATGGATGCAATTCTACAGCCTATTACAAATTCAATGCAAGGAACATTCCTCTTCTATAGTAGCCCCAGGGACGTTACAAGCAGGTAGAAAGAAGGATAAAGAAATAGGGAGTAACCTTGTCCAATCATTCTTTGTTGCTTTGCATAACCAAAGGTAAAGTTACCACCAAAGCAAAATCATCAAAATGACCAGGGATTGTGGAAACGAAGCCATGTTTAGCCCTCAGATCTGTATGTACTTAAGATTTTCAGCACTATGGCTCGGATGCATCACTGAAATTACCCTTGGTGAACATGTTGACGACGGGTAGAATCCGGTGGTATTATTGTGTTTACCCTGGGTAATCTAAATGATGCACACCGCTCCAGCGATACTTAACAACACCACAAAAGCAACCGAATCTGTGGCAGCAGCTCAGTCTGGCTAACTTGTTCACCCGCCCAGGCTAGGATTCATGAACCCATAACCCAGCGAAACCTGGTTAGTAAAAAAACTTTAACTTCCTGCGTCTCCTAACATTACGTACTCTATCGGATAACCAATGACACTAACCATAGTTTGTTTGCGTGGTTATGATTTTATGAATCCCAGCCCCGAATGCGGAGTTTAGAGCTGAAAAGCAAATAAATTGACGCATAGAGTTTAATCTTTACAGTTTTGTGCTTACTTCGAAACTGAATTTGATATTCACCTAGAACTACAAGACACAAACAAGTAAAGAGAGAACCTAAAATTTCGTTAAAAAAGAAATACTCATTAACAAGTTTCAATACGAGTTCTAACACGAATTCTAAAACTCCCAGTGGAATTATCGTATACAGAGCAATGGAGAACAATGTGTGCTTTTTGTGACTACGAATCCATAAAAGCAGAGTTAGCGCGGCATAAAATGTTTTCTATGGAATACATAATGTATTTTTCTTGTTCATTACAAATTCTGCACGCCATGGGGAAAGCTTCGTTCGCGAAGAATCGGAGAAAAATCGATAATATGGTATCCAATAACAATCCTTTTTCAATAGGAAATGAAAAAGTATTAAGGTTATAAAAGTGACCGAAATCTAAAGCCAATCAAGTCAGTAAAAATCGAGCTTCGAAAAATAACAAACTATTGTAGAATTGGCTTATGTTAGAAAACTGGTAGAACAGGCCTAGTCATGAAAAAGAATCATTCCTTCTCTTATTCAGGACACTACCCATTTCTACCGAATAACTCGTGACCACCTTCGCCTGGATGCATCATTGAGGTTACGCAAGGTACACATGATGACGTCAGTGGTAACGATGGGGGAATTTGTATGGTGTGAACACGTTTAGCGTGGGTAATCTCAATCTGTCGATCAACCGTCTAAAAAGACTGAATTTTGAACTTTTTCAGGAGTCTCATCCATATATTTGCTGGATTCTGTTTTATTTTTGAAATCTGTTTTTTTTTTCACAATTTGGAAACTTCACTGGAATACTTGAGCATGCGCTGAGTGTTATTGGTCAAATTTATTTATTTTTTGTTCTGTTCCACAGGGTTGTACAACTGGTAAAACCGACTTACTTACCACCCACACATCCAAATAAATATTAGTTTAGAAACACCGTTCATGTTTTGAATGATTCTGGTCGAGTTTGTCCATGAAGGGCCCTGGATAAATAAATAAATAAATAAATAACTGCGATCAGTCTATGATAGTTGAAAAATGCTAGAAATAAGAAGGTAAGTCCTGAAGACTACTTTCAAGTCAACAGCAAGTACAAAATATACTTATTGATTGTTTAGGCGACAACGACACTGAAAGATTCTTCGCCGCTCCCCTTCATCCACTGCAACAAAAACTTATCCAATCCAAGCGCTAAATTCCGCTAAATTTCGCAGAAGGGGTGCTGTCCATGCTGGAGGATAACAAGAAAATCTATTCAGTGGGAAAAGTGCAAATAGCCGAATACTGGGAAACCTTCACAAATCCATTAGCCGGTATAAAAAGCAGCCGGCTTCCTCGTTGCTTTACATGGAAGAATGACTTCCTTACACAAACACGTAGCTAATAGCCGGACAGGACATTCACTTCCGTGTTCAGAAAGACCTTATCCTTGTGGTGTTCACTTGAAGCCTGAGCATCTTCGAGGCAATCCTACGTGGATCTTAGAATCCTCGACATATCCGTGGTGACGTTTCAGTAGAACTTCGATAAAGTATTCTCAGCAAGCAGACATCCTCATCATTTGCGCCTCATTTTCAACAACTTTTCAGCGAAAATAATCCACTATTTGAAATCCAAGCATGGCAACTCGACACTACTCGCTAAAATAATGATAGAAACTAATAATGAAAACAAAATTGAGCCTGATTGCACTAAACGCAACTCGGCCACGTGATAGAAATGATCGATTAATACCTCTTTAATCAGCAGCGCAGTATGCCCGATCGTTGGTGAACTCAAGTCTAGTCCTGAATCCAGACTTCGAATTCCTGGACGGTACAACCTTGACAATGGCGGACGACCGTTACCTCGTGGTTGAGGGGAGAATACCGGCGCTAGAAACGCATCAATCTCACACAGTTACATGCCTTCAGAACCAACTTTTTAAAATTTTTCGAAAATTTTTGAGCATTTTAATTCAAATTCTTCCAAATTTTGAGCAATTTGCCTATTCCTTTTCCTGTTTCTTTAATTATTCCTATTCCTTAATGTTTCTGTTCAGTACACGTTGAGAGCTCCTTTTATTATTATTATTTTACACGTTGAGAGCTTTTATTCCTATTCCTTTAAATCAAATCCTAAAAATATGTGAGTTTCCACCTACATGTTGGCACGCCACCATCGGTTGATGCTGAAGCTCGAGCAGAAACAGACATCGTCGTTGGCGGTGATGGAGGGGTTGCCGGTCCGGATAGCTGAAAAAAAAAACTTAAAAGATTTACTTAACAACCAATCTCCATAGCATCACTATCGTTCTGATGCTGACGGGTAGAATTACTGGATATCCTGGTGTAGAATCCATGAACGCACAGTCGAGTGAAAATAGGTTAGTAGACCAAGTTCCAGGTCTTCCGACTCCTAACCTTGCGTAACCTATGGGATAACCAATAATGCTAACCACTACTGAGTTGATTGGTTAACGTTTCATGAATCGCAGCCTGGAAGCCAATAGGAAACAATTTCGCACGGAAATCCAAACTAAAGAAATCCAGAATCCAGAAGACAGACACTTCCCGGAAGTATTATCCACAAAAATGCCGCTGAAACCGCACGGACTGAGGACGCTGAGGAGGTGTACCGCAAAACCTGTCAATCTGTCAAAACTCAATAGTTGAAAGTTTGAAAGTAAACGAGTCAGTAGATGTGGGTCACATGGCCTAGTGCAAAATAAACGAAGACATTAAAATTGTCGCGTTAAGCTTCCAAAGAACTGAATTAACAGTGAAAATGTAACGTCACTAGCACTCAATCCAGCTTGCATCTGGACCAAGTATAATGGATATCCGTGAGAAATGCATTTGAAACGAATGAGAAATCATCGATATATCCTGCCAATCAGGCGTTCCAGCGGCTGCCTTCATCACAGTTTCCCACGCCAATCCGGAAAAGCGGGCAATTCTGGGAATGGGTCGCTTCTCTTTCGTATATTATACGACTGCGGACGTGACACGGAATATTACCATCAAGGTTCTTGCACAAATTTTGATCAACGATGCAAAATTTAGCGGTTTTTGCATGGCGATTTCTGCGTTCTGCTTGCCCTGTGAGTCACAGGAAGTACTTACTTAGTACCTTGGAAATGTCTGTCACTTGTCCATGTGTTAAAAATATTCCAATGTGATTAATGCACATTAATTCACTAGGTCCAAAAAGTAGTGAACAAAAGGGAGCACATCTATCGACTTCAACGAGATTTTGGACATTTTGAAAAAAAAAGTGCCATCAGAGAAGTAATCTCAATGGTGCATCCAAAACATGTGGAAGTTTTCAGAAGAACTGTGAACGTTGCCTTACTATTCTTGCATTCCAGACGCAGGTAATCTGCAGCCTTGAGATTGAATATCAAACCCGGATCCGGGCGCATTATTGAGATAGCCCAGAGTAAACATGTTGACTCCGATGTAACGATGGGTAAACTTGAGAAATGTTAACACGTTCACCATGGGTATTCTTAAGGATGCAGCGGCACCAGTGGACGATCACTTTCCAGTAATCATTGGCACAGGTTCCACGATTATCCTGACTAACACTTGAAGCTAAAATAGCGACAGAACCCCACAAATCTTGTTATGGATGCCGCAGTTGAGCCAAAAACAACCAAGCCAAACTATGATCTTCTTGAAATAATCTGGTTTGGATATCCCGTAGGACTGTTCCTATCAAATTAGCCAAAGGAGAATCAGTAGCAGAGGACGCGCCAAACAGCTCATTTCGAGTGTGTTCTGCTATTCCTCCAATTTTCAAAAAATTAACTGAAGAGAAATGAATATTGATGCATTAAAGGAACATGTAGAAAGTATATATGGATGTAGGATCAAATAAAAATCGAATAACCCTATTAATCTAATTATCAATTCAGAACCCGACCGAAGAAATTCGAATCTTGGAAAAGCAGAAGGCCGTGAACCTCTTCTCACAAGTCCTCAGTTATTCTACTATTTCTCCCCCTTCTCAGGGAATCCGGAATTTCAATTTATTCAGAAACGAATTTTCGAATTCGGGTGTATCAAATGCATTACTCAGAAAGCTGACAAAAATCGTATTTTCATAAATAGCGAGTAAGATTTGCAGTTTGTGAGAAATGTAGCCACAAGCCGCAAATAGGAAATAAATTCAACGAAATGACGACAAAACTTCAACATGTGGTAAAATTATGCAGTAAACAAGCGCTATATTGATGCGGAGGTGGAAACACAGTAATCCAACAAGTTCACCATCGAGGGAAAAACAGTGAAAATTCCTCCTGTATTTATATGCATTGCCCACAAAATACAGGCAAAACCGAGAAATTTCTCCCCACTTGGTTAAACATCACCGGCATATCTTGGCGTAGCTATCCAGAGATCACCTAATTCAATTCCTGCATTGCTTAACGAAGAAGAAAGCAACCAACCGATGAGGCACGATTACGTCCTCGGACGAAATCCACAACACTAGTGACGGGACTTCTTCGCTTCTCGCCGACTCCATTTGCCAGTTGGGTGTCGACGTAGAGCGGACGACGTGGTGATGATTGGCCACCATTTTCACCGCTTCGAGGGGTAGCTGGCAGAGAACCTGAACATAACACCATTATCCTGATATATTTAACCCTAATACATTAGGGGGTAGGTAAAAATAATCAGAAGTGCGCGATCGCATCTCCATTGATGAGTATTCTTCCTGATTCGCCCCCTTTTCACCGAACTCTCAGGATCAGCAAAACTAGGAGCCAAAAATGGCGTCCGATCATATCTTTCTGGCATATACTGTAAGTGAAACCTTTGCAGGTGCAGGTCTGAACTTCCTTGTTTTCGCACTGTCGCCCTTTTTATTTTCCAAACATGTTATTGCTGGCTGTGCTCAAGCAAATAGAGATCACTGAACCTTAGCAGAGAAAAAATAAGCCAAAGCAGAATTAATTGAATGGGGCATATCCAATTTTCGCGCAAATGGATTGAAAAACCAACGAAATCAGTGGTTTTCAATAGAAAGGGGTTGGGGGAAGGGGGGAA
>JARK01001343.1:395662-415779 GCA_000688135.1 Ancylostoma ceylanicum
AGAAGGTGGGGGGGGGGGTTGGGTGAGAAAAAAACTAGCTTCTCCGACAATCTGGGAACCCCAGTCACTGGGATCTTGAAAATAGAGCTATTCAAAAACTTA
Organism: Ancylostoma ceylanicum; assembly: GCA_000688135.1. Taxonomy (NCBI): domain Eukaryota; kingdom Metazoa; phylum Nematoda; class Chromadorea; order Rhabditida; family Ancylostomatidae; genus Ancylostoma; species Ancylostoma ceylanicum. The sequence continues at coordinate 395,765 of JARK01001343.1, forward strand.
ATATCAATTTGAAATTTCGTTAAGTAAATAATAAGAAAATTGGAGTAAAAAAGAACTGCCAGAAAAGAACTAATAATAAACTTTAGCCATCTTATAGAGTAAGAATAGGAGAGTTTCAATAATTCTTACAACCTATTTTCATCCAGCACCTAGCACGTGGCTCAGTCGACGCGCAGTGTGGCGTGAGACAAGAATTTTTTTGGAAAGACTATACATATCATGGATTTTGAGACCATGCTTTGATTCAATGTAGTGACTGTAGGCTGCATAGGCGGCTTTTTACTCAATGCGCAATCGTATCCCTTATAACGTTAGGCGTGAGCCAACCTATAGCAGCGTAGCGATGCCTAGCTCTTCCAGCATAGAAAATGATAGTCCAATATGCAACATTACTGAAACTGACAGTATCTAACACGCTATACCGTCCTAACTATTATAGAAAGCCAACAGAGATCGCTTACAAAGACTGTGACGCGCGCAAAAACCGAAACAAACAAAAAGCAAAAGCAGCAACAATGGATTACTTGAAGAGAATTTGACGAAGTCGAAGATGTCGAAACGTCAGTCTCAATAAAGATGAATAACTATCTTGGCTAACAGCTCCAAAGAAATCTACTGAATTCTCAAATCTCTGAAACGAGCGTGCGAATATGGAATAGGCATGCCAGGAATCCTGACACCTCACTTCCGGAAAGGTGGTTCGAAGAAAAAACACGAGAATGCATTCAGCTCTGGCATGCACCAGTGTGAAGTGACGAGTGGCCTTACTTCTGACAACATTGCACACTATCCCAAAGGGCGTTTGTACTATTCATCTGGATATAAATGTATGTGGGCGTGGTCAAGAGGTATGACGAAACGCCAATTGCCTTCAGCTACTGAATCTGCGATGAGCAGAAGCATCCGACTGTCTCCCGAGAATTACAAAACATTGATGAGGTCTGATTTTAAAGCTACCAGCTGAGAAACTTTGACGAGAGGAATGCCTCATCAGATCTAACAGCTTTCTCAATGAGAAATAGCGAGCACAAAACAGTTTTCCGAATCCGAATAATCCATATTCGGCTCCTTAATTTTATTTTGCTCCTACCCTACCAAACTGCTTTTATTGTACAGATTACTCTCACTGAACGAAAATAATCAATTTAATAGATTGTTGCTAAATATCCCCAACACAACAGCAGAACCATAGGCGCGTACTTTTGACACAGAGGTTTCACTTTATAAACTGGCGTCTGAAACATGTAAAGACGTTCAAAAATATTGAAACAAACCTTCAAAACTTTTCGATGCACCCGTTCCAGCCAGGAAAACAGGAGGACGTTTGCCGCCGACAGGAGCAGGTGTGCTATGCAGGTACTCGCCATGAGACGACGGAGAATTGGGAAAAATCACAAGCACTCCCGATTGTCGTTTACTGAATGAATAGCGAGATTCGACGGTACACAAAATCATAGAAAAAAAAAGATGTCAAAAGAAATATAAGTACGCTGACAAAGGAGCAACTTACTTGTTATTCATGCAAAACGTCATGCCAGTATGAGCAGCATCAGACACTGTTCGTCTTCGTAGCCGTGGTCCGCCAAATCCCTCCGGTACTGATTCTGCGACTACTTCTGGCGGTGGTGAACAAACCGGTGGGAATCCGAGATCTAAAGAAACACCTAGCAATCACCAACCGACTAATAAATCTACCAAAAATCTCTACAGAACAAAAAAAGTACAGGAAAAAGAACGGTTCATCTTCTCCTAATCATCAAAAAACCAATCGTGAGACTAATTGTTATCTTTTACTAATGAATAAAAACTTCTAATCTTACCCATATCAAGGCTTTCATGTCCCGTAGCTGGCACATTACATGAGCGCAGTCTGGTTCGTCTTCTGAATCCGTCTATAAACCGTGAATGAGGTGACGGAGTCGTTGTAGGTGGTTGCGACGAAGGTGGCGTCACACGTGACGATGAACATTCACTAGTCGTCACATTTCCAGGAACTGCAAAAAACACTGGATACTTACCGGAACTGAAGAGTGCTAAAGTTCTCTTAAAAAGTGTAACCACCAATGTGGAACCTACTGCGATGATGCAATATTAAACAGTTCTTCTCAAAAAAAAAAAGATCGTCCTACTTGGTGCATTTTCGGTACAGCCACCACAGAAAAAGGAAAAAATTCTGGACTCCCAGCAAAATCCAAGTAGTAACACAAATAAATATCAAGAGATCAGATGAATAAACTTTGTGACAGTAGTTCACTCATATAAAAACAGGAGAGACACCAAAATACATTCCATAAAGCTAACTTTTCTCTAAAAGTAAACCAATCATCACACAGTGGCCACAGAATCAAACATTTACGCTTCACAGAACAACTATGTATTGCGAGTCATTTAGGACGTACTTAAAGCGCAACTGTTCTCAATGTGGGGTAGCTGTCCTAACAGTTAGTCGCACTTTATTAGATAAACAACGTTCGAATTCAAGAGCTAAAATCAAAGTAAAGCATTGCAGTGGCTAAATTGTAGGACGAGTTCCGATGCTGACAACAGCGCCATCTCNGAATTCAAGAGCTAAAATCAAAGTAAAGCATTGCAGTGGCTAAATTGTAGGACGAGTTCCGATGCTGACAACAGCGCCATCTCAGGGTAAAACTATCTGTTCTGATATTCCGAGATAAAGAAAATTGGACTGTAGCACTATCCTTAGTCTATTAGAAGATTTGTCCTCTAGAGCTTTTTGGGAATAAATATCCAGATAAAGCAGGTGAAGACCTCGAATACGATTTTTGCACCCTTACCAATACAAATATTATCTACAGTCGTTCCAAAAAATACTTGCCTCCGGCATCCACCGCCCGTCTGCTGAGCCCCGCAGGCCTCCTATGCATTATGATCACGCTAAACTGCGCGCCGACTGAGCCACGTTGCAGCACGTATCATAATGCATAGGAGCCGTGGCGCGGCTCAGCAGACGGGCGGTGGATGCCGGAGGCGAGTATTTTTTGAAACGACTGTATGTGGCTATCGGCTTTTTTTTTTTCAAAAGCCTTCACCTGGAAAAGTTCTTTTTGAATGAAATTACCATTATGCTGGTTTTGGATTTGGGGTAAAACGGCCATTCTTTCTGCTAGATTAACTGAGCACCCATAATTTCGATCCTTGAAGTTTTTTTTTCGTCTTTCCGTAATGACCAGTATCAGATTTCCTTGCAGTATACTGCAAAAAAAAAGCACAGTAACGCTTGAACAAACACTTCACTCATACAATCCGCCTGATTTACGAATACAAACAACTTCTTCCACGCTCACGGAAGTGCCTCTTTCCAAACATTGCACGCTGTGATCACTATAAACGTTCCACGTGTGCAGGTGCTGCTATGTCATTAAATTTCGTACGATAACCACACCATTTACACTAATCTCCTCCACTGTACAAGGTAAATTAGTAGCTTTATAAGTGCATACATGACATTCTTTCCTAAGTCACAGGCAGGTACAGAAAAATGAATAATTGAAAAAACCAAAATCGGCTTGCCGTGTCAGGTAGTACCCTTTTAGAAGCTAGTACATGAAGGAAGGCTTAATTTTTCGCTATGGTGATTGATAGCGCTTGCACGATTGTAACGTTTAGATACAAAATGCTGTAGTTCCTGTAGGAAGGAAGGGATCCAAAATCGTATTTATACAACTAACATTAGCTTGTGAAACATTAATAAACTCAAAAATATACATTCAAAACACTTGAAAATATTCAGATTAACATTAAATCGAGACCAGATTTTGGAAAAGTACCCTATTTGGTTGATTTCTCGTGTGTTTTGTCAGATATCACCTCCCAGTATGAGTTCTACTTCTCTCAAAATTCAGATATCAGGTGAACCCTCAAAGATGAAGGTTTCCGTGAGTGTTGTCTTTAAACGAAACCAAGTATATAATGATAAAGAAAAAACCCCGTGAAAGAATATGAATAAAATGATACCATGTGGATGCACATATGGTGGTGCTTGTCCTGCTTCGATGTCTCCAGCTCTTTGATAGACGTTGATTGGAAGCGGGACTGACGTCTGTCTCATTGACGTCATTGTTCGCCACCTGGAAGGAGTGACAATTGCAAATGGGAAGTGTTTTGTATTTCACACTGATCGCATAGAACAAATGCTCATCAGCAATTATAATATGTGCAGAGAGGCAAAAACAGATTGCAATTTGGAGACAATAGAGTATACAGAAGCAGATGAAAAATAAAGCCATAGAAAACGAGTAACTAGTGGTTAAGAATCACAATCCCACAATTTCTTCCTCCTTCACGAAAATGAACACCAAGAAATTCTTGCAATCTAAGCAAAACCGTTATCGCAATGGCAGGAACGCAGGAATTGGTGAAGATAGTTACTAGAAAGACGCAGCTGTGAGGGGCCATCGAAAAGAGGGATTGGCTGTGGAAACAACGAGGCTATATGATGAGTGAATGAAACAGCCATCAACTACATATGTCAATATTGTAGTAGTAAATATAAATATTAATGACAAGTACGACTACTCTCATCAGAATAGTCATTTCTTTGAATTTCTCGCTCATGCATCGATGAGTGATGTATGTCAGCATAATAGAAGAAAACGGAGGAATCAGTGGATACTTCTACCTTTTTTACTTTACTCTTTTTGTAAAAAAAATGCTATCAGTAGCACTCCTAATCAGCTGGTAATACATGAAAAACTAGAGATGAAGAAAGCAGGAATCGCAACAAGTTATCAGTTAGAGGCATACTAAGGAAGAAACAAATCATTGAAGTGAAGAAAAAACAAGCAGAATGTCTACCACCCGCTTCCGAACACATCCACTGAAGCAGTTTCTCCACGAGTTTCTTCAGGAACATTTCTTTTTCTCGGTTATTTCCGACAAAAAGTGGCAAAGAGTTTCAAGTGGCTCAACATACGCATAGATCACTTTTTTTGTAAAGATGCTTGCGAGATCAGATAAAATACGCAAACAAAATTAAAACTGGTAGCATTCTTGCACAGATACCTAGAATATTAAAGAACCACTTGGTGTACGAATAACATTACCAAAGTTTGAAAATTTCCAGTCGTCATTTTCCACGATTTCATAATAAAACTACAACAATTGCAGAGAAAAATGCTTCGTACTACGGGATGTCAATTCGTACATAACCGCCTTCCCAGTTGATGTTCCAAATGTTTCTCGGTTTGTCCTTTCCATTTACTCGACTACAATTTACTTTCAAATGTAAGAAGAAAAAGAAAGATTGTGCACAAATGCCAAGTTTAGTTAGCTCAGGCACGTTACTTTTGTTATTTTGAAGAGCATGGATCTCGCGACTGCTTTCCAGAAACTACAGCACCAGATTTTTTTTCGAGAGAGGTTTTCAATATGCATATTCTTATCCTAGGCATAATATCACTGCTGTAAAAAACGTACAAGTTCTGTTCCACAGATAAACTCATTTCCGAAAAAAAAAAACGGTTGTCTCCTGCGGCATGGCACTCGTGTTCTCTGCTGCTGGTAGAAGCAGACAACCAGAGCCAGCATGAAGTGCCTCTGTGTCTCTGTCCCAGAACGCCGCGCCGAGGTCCCACCTCTTGTTTACAGCAGTTTGGAGTCCACTGTATAGACCAGGCGATCTCGACCAGTACATGTAGCAACGGTAGCAAAACGAGGCCGCCCCTCGTTACCTACGCGGCGCGGCAGACCATCTGGGTGGTGTGGTTGTCGGGTGTTGCCGCGATTGCCACTTTACCTATGATTTCCACAGATATTTTTTATGTGTGGGCTTTCTTAAATATACTTGCATTCTAGTGCATAAAAGCGGCGATCCCGACAAACACAGCGCTCAGCTGGTCTGCCGCTTTGTGTTGGTGGCGAGGAGCGGTCACTTTTCTAGTCACATTGACGACTAGCCATCACTGTGTTTCAGAACGGTATTCAAATCATAATGCAATCAAGGTATATAGAATGGTCTTCTAGCACCTGGAGTCGAAAACAAGCGGAAAGAAGCAAGTGACAGGTTAAACATTGTGAACACTTTTATACATATGATCAGTGGTTACGTAAGCAAGAATGGCATGTGACGGCCAATAAAATGCACATGCTACACTTGATTCGCTGTGGTTTCAAGGCGAGCATCGCTACGTTAGAACATGACCGACTCATCCTCGAGGATATACGAGTACATTGACTGTGACCAGAAAATATGCTATTCATAGTGAGTGTCGATGGCGGCGCGTTTTTTGTGGTCAAGAAAAGCACGCGGCGCGGCGCGGCCGGAGGGTTCTCCTAGTTTTTCATCAAATTTTATGTTATCCATCAAGAAAACTAACCAACTACCAAGAAAACCCTATAGTTTGTAATCGCATGCTACCCAAGTATATAAAAAACGCACCGCCATCGACGCTCGCTACAAACATAGAAAACGCCATCCAAATGTGTGAAACAAATGAGAAGCATCGATCACGAAGACGGATGTGATTCATGCGAAGAAGAAATGAAGCGTCAGAGAATCTATACGTCGGCAAATATAGGGAAGAGAAATTTGAACGAACGCATACAGCGGCTCGGGACAAAAAAGAGCATGCAATTCGGGAAGGGCAAGATAAAAACGGGAGAGCTGGTCATTAAAAGGATTGCCGAACGAATGGAGGGAAGTTGGCTAACAAACAGTGGTTGAAAAAGAACCAAGGAATACACATTCAAACGAGTGAAGTGCGTCAATATCGCCGCGCCAACATCGTTCTATTAGCACAATATCCTATGTCATATCTACCTGAAGTAATTAACGTCTCTTTAGGCGATCAAAGGTGATAATTACTTTACTCATGGGATATAACTACTCATGGGTTGAGTGTGAATTCCCAAGATAATGCTTATGTCGATACAGCAAGCTTAAAATAAGTTTGATCTGCCAATAGATACGGGCTAATGAAAACGATTTTTAAGTTACTTCTAAGCTTCTCGGAGAGTGTAGCCTCTTCAGTCGCTGCGACGCGGCGACATTGTTTCAATACATATCGATTGTGGGCCGATGACAGCAGCGACAGCGTCGGCGACGCGGACCACAATCAATACGCACCAAAACAAATGTAGTCGTGTCGCAGCGACAAAGAAAGCGTTGAACCACCTTTGTGGTGACGTGATTTTTGAATTTTCGGCTATTGGCCGTTTACAAACACAGAACTGCAGGAGCAACTAGAGAGAAACTTGTGATATGACCTCGAAGAAAGCTGGGTTCAAATACTTGGAAATCTCATCATTTTCTGGAAACTACACGCAGCGTTAGACCACATTAAATCGAAAGAAATGAATGGATAGGTTTGAATTCGAAGGAGTGAATACCAATATAAACGTAGGAGTCAAATAAATGCACATGATTCGTAATACTTATATTCACGCTTGAAGAAAAGAACGTGTAGATGTGACACAACGTTAGAAACGCCGAGAGTAAGGAAGAATGGCACGCACGATGTCATTGATTGATGAATCCAAAGCGACGTGGAACGTAAACGTCCTTCTTGGTCCATGACAAAGCTGGCTATATAGTGCATGAGATCCATGGTCTTGACTTAAGCTTCAAAATGAGGGAAACAGAGCAAACGGGTGTACTTCTTGTTTTTGAATCCTTTTTAGTAAATCGAACCCCATGTCGCTCTACACTACTCATGGTTCGGATTACGTTTGGCATGGTTCGAATTATGCTCCGATGATTGAAAGAAAAAAATTCCATTATAATCTTTAGGGTCTATTACTGACCTCAGCAACAAGAGAAGCAGGAGAAGAAAAAAGTGAAGAAAAAAAAAAGAGTCGATCTGGTCACATAACTGAAAGACGTGCATCGAATGTAGCAATGGCAAGCTCGCAATAGTTCACCTTGTGCATGATTAATGGCTAATGTTGACTCTGACGTGACCTTTTCGGCGATGGATGCATAAGAAACTAGTGCATTCTAGTCCTTACTAAAACACAGACATTACGTTCCGCTTAGATGCCGGTATCAGTTACCAACCAAATCTAATAAATATCGGGAGATTATCCGAACATTTGAGGGATCGAAAATCGAGGTTTTGTATAGTTCGAGAGCGAGAGTCTCACAAGATTCGAATGTCTGAGCGTTTGAAAAACAAGGGTTTCCGAGAATTTGAAAATTCAACTGTAGATTCGTACCAAGGTCAATTCTTACTACGCACTTGCCACGTGGGAAGGGCAACTGTGAGATGTTCTTTCGCCGGCATAAAAACAAGCGAACTTTCTCGATGAAAGAACATAATTTAGACAAATTAATGTGGCACCATGTCCACTGTCACAGTTACGCATGAATTCCAATCCGATACTTTCTTGCTTTCTAATGAAAACATATTAAAACATCGAACAACCAATGGACTGTACTTTTCAAAAGAGGTGTACGCAGCAGCTTCGTTAAATGATCAAAGAACCAACAGACTGCACTTCTCTAAAAAGGTGTACGCTGGAGCTTCGTTAAGTGTTATGCCGCTGGTGGACGGGGCAAGACATGACTTCGGCGAATCTGACACACTTACACAGCCAGTTTCCAAGTAGAACAATATGACTACTTTTAAGAAGCTAAAATTAGCGTTGTTATGTACTGTTTCTAACAATGGCGAGTGCACGTTATGCATTTGCGGACATATACTAATTGGATAGAGAAAGAAACGTGAAAACCGGTGACTAAATAACAAAGGATATTTATACTGAAGTCCGTGACGCTGCTTTGTCTGGAAAGTCATGCCGCATGATGGGTGAATAGTGGTCAGCAGTGAAATGAGTTAAATAGACGAATATGTCCCACTAAACATCAATGTCACAAGCGCGGTCACATGTTTGAACAGATGCAGACGAGAGCAGGCAAATCTAGACAAATCAAGACCACTTCTAATTTGCGATGACTAAGCTGAAAATCAATTTCGACTTCAAAAAACGGTCCTGTTCATTGGTCAATGTTAGTAATAAAAATCCTACTAATTTATTCATCAAGGGTTTTCTATTCGGGGCAGGAAATGTTGACGATTTCCTAGTACAAATTGTGATATTCGAGGTAGCGCATTTGATTTCGATGAAAATGAATATGAGAGAACTTCAATGAAAAGCCTACTGACACTTTTCTAGAGCAAAATGTCTATACTGTAGTAAAATAGACGCTAAAACACTGGAAAACAAATCCGAACATCAACGTTCCTAATGTAGGAGGAGAGAGTCAAAAGCAATGAGCCGAATCCAACGAAGAAGAGAAAATTGAAGAATATCGTGAGAAACAACGAAAGAAAACCAACCTCTGATGTAATAACACGGTAACGCTGGAACTAAGGAAAACCAGAAAACTGGAAACTTTCACTAGACGCTAGACGCCTCCCCTTCGCTCCGTACTCACACTTCTGGAAATTCGACCTTGACAAACACACCGGAAATTTTTATTAGCGATCTTCGGCGCGACATTCACCATAAATGACGCCCTTAGCGCATACTCCGTCTAAGCGGTTACATGAGTGGAAGAGAAATTATACAAAAAATAAAGACGTGAAAGCATACGATACTCCGTGAGGCTGGAAGACACAATATGGATGCTTGCCGTTTAGTGTGCATGTTGCAAGTACATATACACATCAATACTCAGCTCTTCTTTTTCTTGAGGCAGGCTACAGCAACATTACGCGTTTTTTTTTTTGAGAAGCAGTGCTTCGAAGACAAAAAATATTAAGGATATGTGTCTGGTCGCGTGAATGTTTTAGTTAATCTTCAGGGTCGGACATAAAGTGAGCTCCAAACGGCCGTAGACAAGGGGCGCGACCGCGGCGCGGACACTCCGGTTGTCTGCTGCACCTCCCAGGAAAGCTAGAAATCACAACGTGTCGGTTTTCCTCAGTGTCTCTGCCCAGCGGGCCCGCCGCCTCCGTGCAGCAGACAACCGGAGTGTCCGCGTCGCAGTCCCGCCCCTTGTCTACGGCCGTTTGGAGTTCACTGTACTTCTGGATAAAAATTCGAAAATCAGCACCGTAGCATGGAAATACTTTAGAACAGCGGTGTAAAATACAGTTTATTCCAGTGGGGAAGATAGTTGGAAGGACGCCAAGGCGAAAAATAGCGCGGAAAAGTGCGCAGACATTTTGGAGGGTGGAGAGAAAAACAATCAGTACGCACGAGTACTCAACTATAGTCGCGTTCGAAACAGAAAATACACCATCAACCTAGAAGAATTACAAAATCAACATTACACTTGACCCCTCAAGCAAACATTACTCAACGCAACTTGAAAATTCGGGGAATGTGAACCGTTACAGAAAAAAAAACTGTTGAGTAAAGTTATTCGTCACATGCTGAATACACATTTCTAATTTCGGGCAAATGTTATGAAATCGAAGCGAATCCGTACTTTAGCATGATTCGTACATCAAGATTCTCCTAAATGAATATGTGCATAACTTCTAAAAGAGGTAAATCCACAGCTACAGTCCTTCTAAAAAAATAGACGGATTGCGCGTGCGGTTCCTTAGCGTCGCGGCCGCAGAATCGCGGCGGGACCTATTTGATCCTCTCACCTAGACCATGCTCTCTCCGCATCCCTCGTTCAGGTCCCGCCGCGATGGTACAGTCGCGCAATCAGTCTATCTTTTTGAGAAGAACTGTACTTACACATGCACAGCAGGGGACATTATGAAAACCGTCGAATTTTCATTCTTCACTTCACATTACTTCACTACTCCGACTATACTAATACTATGCTGTCCTACTGCGCTCTGCATCCTGAAGACATGTCCGCATACTTCCCACACAGACGTGCAAAAACCAGAATAAATAGGATTTGCAAAGTACACACTGCTGTCTTCGGAAGCAATATTGCTGCATTGGATGTGAGATTTTTTCAGACTCGGACTATAGCGAGGAGAATTCAAGCCTATGAAATATACGGTATCCGCGAAAATTATATAGCGCTTAGAAGCAGGTTCCTGGTAATATCCACAAATGGTCACAGGCGGAACTTGAATTGGAAATTTGAATTTGAATCGAAATTCGGAATCCGAACATAAAACCAACTTCTCGCAGTAGATTGAACATTGGAGCTACGGACTGAAAAGTGAAAAAATCCAAATTAGACAGCAAAAAATTGAGAGCGATGACTGGGCTTCAAACCAAAGACAATAAGATATCTTTCACTTCGTTTTTGAACAAAAGAAGCAGATCGGGCCTGTCATCTCACGTGCTGACGTGCACACTAAAAGGGCAAGACAGGTGGCGGCTATTTGGCGCGCGAAAATCGAATCGCTCCGAACGAGCGCTGCTGGCACACTGAGACGAAAAGCGATTTTCTGGTCCAAAATCTATGAAGTGGTCTCAAAACTGGATGAGAATCACCGCGTTTGAGGAAATTAGATGGACTTGAAAAGAGAAAAGGGAATAAGCTCATTGTGCTCGACGGCTACGGGCTGCCCCAATTAATATGTTGATCTGAAGTCTCAATTCTGGAATTTTGCCAGCAGACATCTTGTCGTTGCAAACAATCCAAGTGCATCTACTTTTCTTGAAAAAAAGAACGAGGCGAAAACTCTCAAACATTATCAAAAGACCCATCGAAGGAGAAAACTTAATGGTACGTTGGGCAGCATCACAATTAGGCAAAAAAGAAACAAAGCAAACAATGAAAAAAAAACAAAGCATTTACTAGAATTCTGTGAATATACTGAAAAAAGAACAAAGAGAAAAGAAACAAGAAATGAGGTACTAGCAATTTGGTCAAGATTACGAGGTGGTTGTGAAGTTAAATACTTGTTTCCTTTGTTTTCTTTTAGAGCTTAGGAGAGAACGAAGACCCTATGGACCTCTAACAAGAAGTCAGAAAACACGAAGCAATCCTAGACATCAACTTACTGCATTATCAAGGATTTCTAATAATTAAAAAGCCAAAACTCATTGAAAACACGAAATCATAACATCGAAAGATGAAGTGATTACACTTCACGCAACACAGTCTACCAGAAGTTCAAAATTAATGAGCAACGATAGTGGAAAAGATGCCTATCGATTGCACGTTTGCACGCGTCGCGCCACACAATAGAACAACGGATGCCCAGATGCACAGGCATTCCCAGTGTCAAGGTGCAGATGGTGCGAAGCGTGTGAGCAGGTCCATAGTATTGGAGGAAGCGTTTTACATGTGACTAATCGGAGATTGAGTTCCATTGGAACGAAAAACGAAAGAAACCGTAAAGCAATCGTAAAACAGAAAGCGTTAAACGGAAAACGGAATATCGTACACACCTTGCTGCGAATTCCCTGCGTGAGGAGCAGACTATGATAACAAGGAGAAACAAGGTAAGACGCGGTTAACATGTTCTAAAAGTTAGCACAAACATGTTAAAACACGTTCAACACGTGTAATGCTGTCCACATGAAATCCGCTGCACTGCATAAGAAAATGTAATGGGAACGGTTATGAGACTAATTACGGTTAACGACTTTTACGAAATGTCGCCTACGTGATTTTTGCGACTTTTTCACGATTCTCGAAAAATGGCTGAAATTTTCGAAGAAATTCTTGGATGACAACTGTAACCCATTGGGAGAAAGTGCGAAAGCAAATGAATTACGGCAGGAAATCGAGTAAAAAAGTCCGTCTAGTCCACCTAAACGGTTCCAAAGGTAGCCAGGATGAATGATTGAGATCACCCACGGTGAAAGTATTGACACCCGTGCTAAAGATGGGTAAATTTGGGGGTGTTCAGCAGGTTTACTCTGGGTAATCTCAATGGTGCGTGCGTCTCCTGATCTGCCATATCTGGGCACAGAAGCATTGGTAGGATGGAGAACATCATTTGGGTATGATTACCCGTGGATAACAGCTGTGTATGCACGACATCATGTATGGGTAAACATAATGATGGGTATCAGGTAAAGAATAAATTTGGATCTCTTGATACGTTTACCATGTGTACCGGATATATCATTGAGATTACCCATGGTAAACGTCCAGACGTACCCAAATTTGCGCTCTACCTGGCAGCCATCAGCATGTTTACCCAGGTGTAACGTTGTCTCCACCCAGCTTCTACCCAAACGATGCATCCATACCCAGGTGACTTATTTCGACCTTTAGCAATAATATACTCCACAAAAGTGATGATTTCCAGGAAGGTCCTAGTAGCCAAAACTAATTACCGGACCACAACTCAAGAAGGAGACATAGCTAATTAGATTTGGAATTTTTTAAAATGAATTTTTGACCTAATTCAATTTTTTCCGGGACTATTCGCATATTCTCTCTACCCCGAAATCCCCATTATTTTCCGAACAATGCCTATGGAGGTATTTTTGCTCTGTTTGCCAGATTCGTAACCATTTCCTGTGTTAATGCCAATTGATGCAATAATGGTAGGTGTACTGTAGACGTGGTATCTCACAGAATCTTTGGAAATTTCGTATTGGGGTCACTTCAATGTATAGGGTCATGGTTACCCCAATTGTATCGCACATCGTTCCTACTTCTTGGCACTTTTTTTCCCAATGCCTGACAGCAATTCCATTGTCAGCCCACAGAGTTTGGATGCATCCTTGAGGTTACCTAGGGTAAACGTGTTGACACCCGTGCTAACAATGGATAAAATTTTGTGGTGCTAACAAGTTTACCTTTGGTAATCTCAACAATGCGTGCGGAAATGGTGTTATGGCACGAATTGGATAGAACTTCCATGTTCAGTGCATGCGTACCATTTAATGTTGTGCTTTTTTTTTAAATCCAGGGAAACTCGAGTGCCAGTTTTTCTAGGACTTGAGCATCTCCACTCATCCAGGCCTGACAGAAGCTCGGGAAATGATCAGAAACATGAGAATCAGGGAAATATATTTACCCAAGCCTATCAAGAAACAATCCATCCCACACAGTCCTCTACTATCCGAGTATGCTACTTTAGTTCAATGCCATCAAAAGTGGTCTGCCCCTACGACGACACGACGTTCAATCCCTTCTCGACGGCGCTCCGCACTCTCTTCGGCGAGCGTTCTGTGCTCTCCACGTCTGCCGCTCCTGTCCCTTTTACTATTCTGCATATAAATGCTGCGAGCTCTTCACATATAATCCTTGGTTGGTAGGAGGGGCCGTGAGAGCGGAGGGGGGGGGGGCAGAAATATACAGGATGAGATCTCAAAGGTCAAGCATAACAAGTTCTTTTTACTCAGTTATTTATTTACTTGGTTATTTATTGTGAATGCTCAATGCCCGTCTTCTTTGCTTCTTTACACAGTAAACCAAGTGGGGAGCGTTGCACTTGAAGAGCGCGGCGCGGTCGAGCCCTGTGACTGGCTGAAGGGCGTGGCTGACCAATCACAGAGCCAGACCGCAATGCTCCTTTCAGGTACAACGCTCCATACCGAAGCAAGCCTGGGCCTAGATGCATCATTAGGATTACCCAGGATAAACATATTCACATCCATGTTAACGATGGGTAAATTTGTGCGGTGTTACCACGTTCATCCTGGGTAATCTCAATAATGCTTGCGGCCTCTACTGGTGAATCCAGTTCTTCAGATTCAATGTTGAATTACATATGTACATAGTGCCAGGATGTTTGTATGAGTATTGATTTGAAAAATTATTGGAAAATAATTAGGATCTAACTTTGTTTTCTCCTTACCCCACTCGGGCACAGAATAGATCTAATTGGACAAATGATTTTACCAGAACTTAAACGCTATTTTACCGAAAGTCCTATGTCAAATTAAAATGAAACAGATTTCTGACTCATGCTCTTCCCAGTCACCCCTCCCCCACGGCCCAGTAACTGAACCCCTTGAAAAAAAAAACAACAGTGCGAGTACAAACAACAGTGAAAGGTCTGGAGTGTAAGAGTGTGGGTGTGGCCAACGCGTCGCAGATGCATACCGTGGAACTGTCACAAAAAGCAGAACTAATGTCCATACGACCAAAAATACGAGCTAGAGAAAGCCCGCGCACCACCCACGCTACTGGCCCGCGACGCCGAATGGCGCGGTCTTTTTAGTCGCCCGAAAAAAGGGTCCCATCATTATATCGACGAAGGGTGTGGTGGAAGGGATGCTTTGAATGGGCAGCATTGATTGGCAGCGCATAGCGTCTTCTGAATCACACGGCCTTAATTATAGGAATAGTACGTTGGAAATACATAAACTGGAGGAGGGCAAATGCCCTTCAGGGGGGCGGGGCCACTGGAAAAAAGTACAACTGCTATAAATCACGCAATTTTCCTTTCGTTTAGCACTTTTTGCCACTCTTTTTGTATAGATTAACGAGAATAGCAGGGCTGATTGCGCCGAGAAGTGGAACAGAACAGCGGAAAGCACGTGCACGGCTTGTCCAGACGAATTGTTCTTACGCTTTATGGTGAAAGAAAAAGGGGAGAGAGAAGTTATGTGGCTAAAATCGTCGCAGGAACGCAAGACCTTGACGCATGCAAATTATACTATTCAGACGGAGGTCGGTGACCAGCTATTTTTTTTCTCAAGAAAGGTCAAAGAAATACATCTAATATTTCAAGGACAACTCGGACAGATATGAACGACAGCGATGGAGTGCATTCAGGAGATTATGGCCATGGGAGTTCGGCTCTTATTGCTCGCTGCGAAACGTACTAAGCCGATGAAGCAGCAGATTGGAGGAGATGAATGTGATGATCCTTTTTATTTATTTATTTATTTATTTATTTATTTATTTATTTATTTATTTATTTATTTATTTATCATTACACTATTTCGTGTACTCTATGAATGACTCTAAAACTAGAAACTAACTTCAGAAACACATAAAGAATAAGGATAACACAAAGAAAAATTTAAACATGAGCACAAAAATATAAACTAGACCATCATATCTTGGCTTCACAGTAATATAATCGATACTTTTGCCTATTATTTTCTGGTGATTTTTTGAGGAATATAAATGGTGACTTGTTTAAAAGACAATGGTTTAATTCAATTCTTACGAGAACTTCTTTGCAGAAAACTTCCAGAGTGAGTTTTGAAATCCTGTAAAGTCAACCTACTAGTTTTTGCTGGGTTCTTCCATAATCTTGCAAAAAAAGTGTTTTTCTCTTCAATTTTGGTCTCCAACTCTTTCCCATTTCAATTCCGCTGTGGGTTTCTGAGGTTTGATTCAGTTGAGCATCTTTCCCAAGGAAAACGAGTTAATTCTCTTTATTCTGGGATTGATTAGATTGTCCCAGGAAAAATTATTCATAAGAAGGTAACCACGTGATCCAACAATGACCAGCATCATAGGTTATCCTTCATCCTGCTGGAACGTTTTTGAAGGAATATAAATGTCGTTTATTTTTCTTCTGAAATTCTTCTTTCTCCAGCAAGCGAATCCTTGGGAGGTACGTATTTAGAAAGCGCTTGGAACCTACCTAATGACCTAGATAACCTAGTAGTTAAATCGATTTTAACCTAACTTGTTAATAAACTTCCTCACAAAATTAGAAGTTCCCTAAAATCTTCCAATTCATTATGTTTCCAACGGAATAAACAGAAACATCTACATATTTCCGCCGTCTTCATTTCGTAATTTTCTGATGCAATCATGAAAACACATTTTCTGGTCGCATCCGAGAGCTGTCGGACGAAAGGTGTAAAAAGTTATGGGAAATGGTCTTCTGAGAACGGCGCCATTAAATACTTATGGCCTTCGGAAATGTGGTCGACATCGGTACAATGCATATCGCTAACTCATGGTGATGCTAACATGAACATCAAGAGAATTCGTCTTCACATTTTTTTTCAGAAATTTCAGCCCATCCAGGAAATTTCGCAGCGCGTGGCCTACCCAGGAGATTTTGCAGCATGTAACAAAGGAATTTCGTAGCGTGAATTCTTTTCTTGGCATAAGGGATAAGTAAAAGATAGTGTCAATAGTAAACAAGCAAAAACTTAGAAGGGCCATAAATAAACAAGTCGAGGTCAATATGTATTACCCTTATTATTTGGTGTGAAGTACTACAGTGAACTCCAAGTGGCCGTAGACAAGGTGCGGGACCGCGGTGCGGCGTTCTTGGGCAGAGACACAGAGGCTCTGCATGCTGGCTCTGGTGTCTCTGCAGAAAAACGCCGCGCCGCGGTCCCACCGCTTGTCTACGGCCGTTTGGAGTTCACTGTACGTGGAGTGCTCTCTTCAAGAACGAGACGTACAATACGATGCAACCTCGTTATCAGGAACATTGCGAAAACTGTTCCCCGCAATTGTGAAAAGACTTGAATACTGTAACCCCCGCTATTTAACTTGGTATTGGTATGGTGAGCATATGGAAGTATGCAAAGCTTCGAAATGAATATTAATAAGCGGATTAGGCAAATATGCATAGAAAGAAATGTATGTGAGAAACGTAATAGAAATTTAATAGCTTCGAGAAATCTTGAATATTAGACAGTATGATGGACTCAAATTTCTATTATAGATTCCTCAAGTCCCATAAAAAACTCCTCTATAGTGCGTCCCGTACGCGAAAATAGGATAATATTTCTGCATGGATCGGCCACTCGGACATCCGCCAGCGCTAAACGCAGGACATTTCAAAATTGTAATCACGACGCGTAGTAATTACACGCATCACCATTATCACAGTTTTTATAATACTGTAATTTCCCTAGGTCGCAGCCATCCGATTTTTTCTTTTTTTTTTCTGGCTTTCTCAGGCTATTGCTCTCGGTGGAACGCACTACAATTCTCTGGTTGAAAAAAAAAACAAGAACTGGCCCGAAAATTTTGACCAAACAAATCCCCGCCCCTGTTTCTTACTTAGTATGAGCCGGCACAAGCATCACGTCTATGACGGGGACCAGTTCTCGTATCACGCCTCAAATATATTCGTGGAGAAGTATTGCGCCCTTCGTCGGAGTTGTTTTGGCAACGACGCCTCGGATAGTTATCGATTTTTTGTGACTCTCGGCGCGAGAACGCTGGCGGCGCCACCGCCCCCAATCGATAAGCATCCGAACCGTTGTCGCTATAATGGCGCCGTCAGGAGTGCTTATATTTTTCGATAGATATAACTGAAAACAAATATAAAACATTATATACATAGAATGAAAACAAATATAACTTAATTCCAATTCATCCTAGAAGGTTTTTGGTGCATTATTATTTCTAAAACCATAGGGACATAGTTATTGTTTGATTATTGATCACACAATTTTTGATCTGTTAGCATTTGAGTGCATTTAAAGTTCAAATTAGGTTAAAATCGAAATGAGAATCGTGCAGCTGCGCTTAAATTCTCCCGTCTTCATTGCAAATCTGCGTAAATACGGAGTGCACTCTGGAAAAGATCCACCACCAGCTGGAGGTACATATTTGCCGGCGCCACGAAAGTGCGCGGCTAAACGAAAACACAGAAAAAGCCAGGAACGACTCATATGAAGTTTGAAAAGGCAGAGACGCAGGCAAAATGAGTCTGTTTACTGTTTAAGAGCAACAAAAACGCTATTGAATTCAACTAAGTGATGAACTAAGAAGGAAGAAGCAGACGACCAGAGTGAAAACATCCTGCGTCTCACAGCTCCAGACGTCGCAAAAAGTGGAAAATCAAGGTGTTCACCAGGAATACGTTTTGTACTTGACGCACCACGTGTGCAACTCTACAAAGCAATCAAAGCAACGATAGAAAAAAGGCAAAGTGCCTCTAAAGGACGAAGGCTGTCACAGAACGACCAGAAGAGGTATATTTGAAGAAAAAAAACTGTTATAACTTGTTTTCTAGAGAGAAAAATCGACTAAAACAAATGAGAACGCAAGATTTTGGGAATACGGACTCCGCATGGATCCAGCTCATGGTCCATCTTCCTGGAATCTTCCATATAAATGGCTGGTTGAGCCATAACAAGCCTTTTTCAGGAATACACTCCACAAGGAAGCGCAATTCTCAGATGCTATAGTGGAGCTTCCCTAATAAATTCCCTGATTCAGCCTCAGTGCCTGGAACGGCACGCGATTCATCAGCCGTAGGCAGCCTTATAGATTTCCACAACAACCAAGTGCTGTCAGCTAGCTAACTCATTAAGTCCGCAAATGCACAAAAAAGCATCAAGAGTGCTAAAAATTTGAATAAAAACTAAAATCCTCAAGGCAGCGCAAAAGGGGGCGAAGTAGTCATCTTATTAATGTGATGTATATTACTTACTTTATTTACTATTTTATTATCATTCTATATAATATTCTGTGCATAATGTTGCACTAAATTGTAATTACAGTGAGCGTCGATGGCGGTGACCCATTCACGGCGTTGACAAATACGTCGCGCAACCGCGCCGCGCGCACCGGAATCGATGTCGTTTGCTGCCATTATGCTACTTCTCGTTATGAAACATGAAAAAGAGGGAAAGATCATCAAATTGGAAAAAAGCGCCTAGAAGTAGCATTCCAACGGCTGACGACAATGGTTCCGGCGCGTGCGGCGCGGTTGCGCGGCGTCCTTGTCGAGGCCGTGGATAGGTCACCGCCATCGACGCCCACTGTAACCACAATTAACCTCACATAAGTGCGTCAGTCGCGCGTCAGACGCTGGCAAGCAGCTGCGGAGAATTTTCTATGAATGAGAATACTACGCAACCCTAGCGTCGATGCCCTCAGGTCCAAACGCGTGACAAACGCACGCATCTAGTATGAACGGCCATATAATCGATGCGTGCGTTTCGAGTCGCAAGTGGCCTTCAGGGGATTGTAGTGACAGGATTGCTCAGCCAGAAAATTTCTGGGACTGGATCGACTTATGCGTGCGTGCGTGCGCGCGTGCGTCTCGAAGACGCAGAGTCCTGCGATCAAAGAGGGGCCAAAAGATTGGTGTGTCCGCAATAGTGGATATCTGTGCCTCCGGAATTTCATGAAAACCTGTTGAAAAAATTTCATGCCCAGAAAAATACTAGAAATCATAAAAGTAAAGGGTTAAAAACGAGCCAATGCGAAATGCTCAATAATTTTATCTTAAAAAAAATTGGGGAATTTGCCAAGCCATTTTCGGAGACGGGGGAGAGAAGGGGGG
>JARK01001343.1:415912-431453 GCA_000688135.1 Ancylostoma ceylanicum
GGGGGGGGGGGAGGGACGGTGGTGGCTTCGTGGCGATTGCGTCCAAGCCTTTGAGATAGCCGCGCGGGCGTTTTTGACTGGTGTACTCGTCGTATCCACCTCTATTCGTGACGATTCGTCCACCTCAGTCGCACGGATCTCAATCGCACGCACGCACGCACACTGGAGATTTGGCATCGCCGATAAATCCACACATCGGGCATTTACAAAATGACCTACGGATTTTTGAAGGATTCCAGACAAAACCCGAGTTAATTCAAAGGTTTTCGTAACAATTCTGGGTATACATATTTGTTCGTCAAACGCATAATATTCTGACGCACCCCTATCGTGGTGTATGGATAAATAAATAATAAATAAATAAATAAATAAATAAATAAATAAATAAACAAATAAATAACAAATAAATGATTTTTTTGGGCGGACTCCAAATAAATTAAGGGATAATTTGGAGGTTTCCGTTGGAATGCTGGGTATATTGGTTCGTCGAAAGAATAATATTTTTGTCACATCCCTATTGTGTTGTATGGATAAATGAACAAATAAATAAATGAGCAAATAAATAAACATTCCACACTTCCACACATCGATTTTTCCCAAAATTAAAGAAAAATCGCCGGTACGGGCCAAGCATAAACGAGGAAGATTCATAGCTGGCCGAGATGACGCTTCCAGAAAGTCTAGAAAGCATCTCATGGATCATCAAGCTCCATGTCGTACCAATATCGAATCGATCGATATGGTTCAACAAACCGCATACAAAGAGCGCCTAATTGAAAATTCCATAAAAAAGAACGACCACTATTCGTTGGGCAGCGCCACAGCAATAAACAGACCACGTGATGGCTGAAAGGGCTTCCACTGGAGAATCGAAAATTGGGATCAGGGCCTGGGCGTATCACTGCGATTACCCAGGGTAAACACGTTGACGCCCGTGCTAATGATGGGTAAATTTGCGCGGTGCTGTCACGTTTACCCTAGGTAATCAACAATACGGGCGGCCGTTGGCTCTCCTAAACAATAAAATGATAGTGCACTTTTTTCAGTTTCATTTTCATTTTTTTTTTACATTTCATTTTCAGTTGTACAATGAGTGCTGGGTGGATTTCACCGTGTTCGAGATTTTATTTATTTATTTATTTATTTATTTATTTACTCATTGCTTACACTCAATGTGTGCCAAACATCGAGGTAACTATGGCGTTAGTATTGACAAAAACAAAAAAAAATTCGATTACAGTGAGCGCCGATGGCGGTGCGTTTTTCGCGAACGCGGGAAGCACGCGACGCGGCCACACCGCTTACGCCGGAATTGCCGCCGTAGTGGTAAATGAGGGTTTTCTTGACAGTTTCTCATAAGGTTTGATGTTAAGCCTAGAATTAAATTATTATTATTAGGATATGTCTTCACTAGGATATCTACCCTTTGACAAAGTAATGTCGCAGTTTCAACTGGAAATGGTAAAAATTAAATAAGATATTGATTGGTTTTGACTTATACTGATTAGTACTGATTTCTACTCACAGTAAACAACAGCCATAGTTTTAAACAGCGTAATAAATGTATAAAAAGCACTACAGTCTGCTGTCGCGGCGAGGATTCCACCGCGAGCGGTGCGGTCGCGTCGCGTGCTTCCCGAGATCGCGGAAAGAGCACCGCCATCAGCACTCACTACACATATGATTGTGGTTAAGGGTCAGTTAAACATAAGCTACCATCCTAAAAAAATAAGAATGATTCTAATAAATTTACCTCTAGGGAATCATGGATTTACCTTATTTACACTTAATCTCAATGAGAAAACTTCCTGATGAATAACAGGTAACTGGTTTGCCAGAGAGAGTAGCCAAGCTTAATAACCATGGGTAAAGTCGATGACGATAACAATCCCCCCGAGAATATTCTCACACAAAGCTCAGCCAATGGTGAGAAATCCAGAGAAATAATAAGGGCAACATCGTCCAAGATCCACTCCAGGTAGTCTTGAACCGACTTTCCACAATAATCGAAAGATTCAATACCAGGGCCTGGATGCATCACTGAGATTCCTCAGGGTAAATGCATTGACGGCGGTCTGAACTAAGGGTAAATCTGTGCGCGGTTATCACGTTTACCCTGGGCAATTTCATTTACGTCCCAATAATTACGTGCCAAACTACTGCGAAAATGAAAAATGACGTGATGTGGTGCCTGTTTTGAACTTCTTCCCCTCGACACAGTTGCTGAATTCAGAAAAAAAAAACGACTTTTCCAAGGAACAACAACGTCTCTAACGCCACGCGTCATTTACACTGCCTAGTTTTTGCACACGTTTACGACGGAAACTAATGGCTACTCTACTAAACGCCGTCAGTAGCCTCTCCGTCAGAAGTAGGGCTCTGGGCTCACTGACTATGTCCAAAGCTATTCTACTAAACCCGTTCTTGCCTCGCCGTCAGTAGCCTCACCGTCAACAAGAACTCAAATCATACCTGCAAAAATTTAAGCTTCTCTCATACCATTGTCAGCTGACCTGAAGACGAGCTTAAGCTCGAAACGTCGTCAATAAATTGAAAATCGAGTCTTCACTTGCCGATCAACAAGAACAGAAGATTAAAAATGAAGCTCAGACAGAGATCTATTTTAAGGAAACTAATGGCGTCTTCTCATCAATGAAAGTGTCGGTGAAATTTATCCACACAGGAAACAATTTCATTACGCCATTTATCTATTCTATGGTTTTTGTTAAACAAAGGCATTCAGCTGCTTCTGGCTTGCCGAGGAGGGAATTCAACATCAGTAATCCGAATTCTGAACTGAAAGGATGTGCTGGATGCAGATGATCAGGGCTTGAACACATCATTTGAGATTACCCAGGGTAAACATGTTGACGCCCATGTTAATAATGGGCAAATTTGTGGGCTATCAACACGCATACCCTGGGTAATCTCAATGATGCATCCAGGCCCTGGAGAGAAACAACGGAATTCCAATCGTCTCTGTAGAGTTCATCAGGAATTTTTTTAGGTCGACATGACCCAAAAAAAGGTCAAAGGCAGTCGAAAATCAATGGATGATATTATTTCCAGAAAAAAAAGAGAACAAAAATAGCTCAATTGAAACTCGAATAAATCCAATAAGTCCGAAAACTGAAGCAGTTCATTGAAAACGACTATAAAAATTAATAGAAATTCAAAAATAAAAGTTGATTAAATATTTTCTCCCCATTCTTCCCATGTTTACTCACGACAGAAGAGAGAGAGAGAGAGAGAGAGAGAGAGAGAGAGAGATAGACAGACAGACAGACAGATAGACAGACAGACAGACAGAGACAGAGACAGAGGGGAAGTCACTAAGTAAGAGAGAAAGTAAGAACGAAGGAGAGAAGATGAATGAATGAATGAATGAATGAACGGGACGAATGAATGAATGAAATAAGCAAACAAACTCTCCCTTACACAATCCCTGGTGTGTAGATTATTATAACTGTTACTTACTGATTACTATAAAGAATTTTTCTCCTAATAGTTCAGAAATATTTGTGATTCTTATTTTTATTTTACTTGCAAAGTATTTTTCTTAGAAAATGGCAACTGAAAAATTCAATCACAAAGAATTTATGGAGCCTACGAGTATGGAAAACATATGTGGATTTGCAGAATTCAGACATCAGGTTCTCCAAAAGATAATATGGAAATACCTCGGAAAGTCTTGTACCAATATCTTCCGATCCACAATTTCTTGGTTTTGAATCGAAATTCTTTGGCAATACAATGCGGTTGAGTGTTCTAGTACTTCTTAACTACGTATAAAATTTGGAAGGCTAGGTTTCACTCATAAATAATAATGTTATGATTCTCTGAAGAAAATGTGGAATTCGGAGCAAGATTTTAGGATTGACCATTTTATGAGCAATGAAGTAAAAAAGAAACCTTTTCCAGCCACATTTCTATTGAGAAGGAAGTAAAGAGAAAAACTGCCTAGAACAGCGCGTGAGCGCTACCAACAAAAGACTTTCGAGGACGTTCGCCATGACCCCAATAAGCCGAGAAAATTCTAGACGACGGCGTGCGGCGGCGCAGATGGCGCCGCGCAATAATCTCGAGCGTGTGCGCGCGGAAAATCAAGGAAAAATCTCCACAGACGCCAACGGGACAACTGCTCCTAATCAAATGTTCCGAAACCTCTTCCCCGGCAAAGAAAAAACATTTCCCAGCGATCGATTCCCCAGCGCTAAAGGTGGCTGCTGAGGCGGAAAACTCCTCAGAATGGTGGCGGCGGTGAGGTAAACAGACTCCTGCTGCGCGTACGGCGATGAGTCGGCTACCGAGCATACATTGAAAGGTCACCCCGGCGTTGGGTGGGTATGGGGGGGACGCCAGAGAACACTCGCAAAAGAGTGCCGATGACCCTGGTGGGGTACAAGTGCCGCAATGATGAATGTCCCGGGTAAAGTGAGACCCAGTACGTGGTGTTCTAAGTCGAGGACGAGATATCCTGACAAAAATGCTTTTTTTTGGCAACGTACCTCAATCAGCAATAACATCTAATGGAAAGAAGCAAGAATAGCCAGACGACTAAATTTTTGGTATGGAAAACTCGTCCACTTCGGATAAGCGGACAGCTTAGAGTTTTCCTGAACAGCTTGACAAATCGCACGACAGAGCTTGGGGACATTTGTCCAGAATGAGAAGGGATGGCCGCTGATGGCAAGAGGTAGATCAAAACCTGTCCTGTATTTCCGACTACTAATATTTATTTATTATTTATTTATTTATTTATTTATTTATTTATTTATTTATTTATTACACCACTAGTGGTGCGCAGCAATAAACATAATCAAGGCAGAATTGTGAATTATTGCAGTACTTAATGCATCTTCCGGATATATTTGTCAGTAGCGTTAATCACTGCGGGTAGAAATTCACCAATAGGCTGGTCCGAAAGTCCCGCACCTAATTTTACACATTTTTCAAACAACCAAAGCATTCCGGACCAGAAAATTCTGGATCGAAAAACATACGTTTGTACAAGACTTTCGAACCAACCTAATAAATCAGAAACCAAAGAACCCGAAGGAAAACAGCAAAAAAATCACTTTCAAGGAATCCCCAGCTTGTCATCCACCTGCTGAAAAATCCAGGAAAAAGCAGACGTCCTGAATTTTTATGGATCACGTGCTTCCAGTCACAGCAGGAACAATAAGCCTACACTTAGACATGCACACACGTACGACCAGGTGAGAGTAATGCTCACTGCTTGGAGCCAAAGGTATCGTAGGCAACACTGCTGTGGGACTTGAAAGAGCCACAACATGAATAATGAGCACGACATCTGGACGAGTTTCACGCGCTGTAGCAGGTGGTTAGTGTAGTGTAGCAGAGAAAAACGTGTTTGGTACAACAAAGTACGCACATCCTGCAGGTATTTCATTAGGATCAGATTACATTTCAAACATTGTGCCTAGTAAACCTCTCAAAAACATCCGAGATAAGCTGCCATGATTCATAGGAAAATCCTAACTACGAAGCAAATTTTGAGCCGGAAATATATCGCAATCCATAAGAATTTGCAGGTGGTAAATATAAATAAATAAGGAGAATCTATAGAACAGTGGGGATAAATATGAGTGAATAAAATTTGAAACCTATAGATTATCCTCGAGAATAAATAAACTGATAAATAAAAAAATAAATGAACATTGACACGAGAAAAAACATTAATAAATAAAATAAATGAAAATGATAAATAAGGATAATAAATAAAATAATAAATAAGGATAAAATTCGACCTTTACAAGCTTTCTTATGCATTCATCCCTTCCAGAACCTAACCTGCGGAGTGCTTCCCGGAACCGCTGCATTACTGATATTACCCAGGATAAACGTGTTAAAGCCACAGAAATTTACGCATCGTTAACACGAGCGTAAAACTATTTACCCAGGCTACTCCCGATGATGCACAGAGGCCCACTTGAAGTTTAAGTCAGGAACCTGGGCTAGGATTCATAAACGGAAAACCAAGCTAATCCAGGTTAGCAAACCAGCGTGCACTTCCTGCATTTCTAAACATTATCTGATCTATGCATGGGGTAACCACTCACGCTAACTATCACTGATTTGAGGGGTCAACGTTTCCTGAATCCCAATCCAGAACGATGCGCTCTTCCTGGTTCTATGAAGAACCCGCACGTTCCAGAATAGAGTCATCGAAAACAGAAATAGAATGGCTGATTAGGATGCGACCTAGTATCCCTCAGTTTGCCGTCAACTTCGTACATGGAGGGTAGTATCAAATCTCAGAAATGATTTTGAGAATTTACCATCAGAAGAATCTCAAGGCGATGCTGATCATAATCGTATATAAATTTAGTAATAATAATGCTGGAAAACCCCGTTTTGAACAGGTCCTTTTTGGAGAATTCAAAGTGCGCGTTGCGATAGCTATCACAAGGAGGGCGCCAGCGATCGATATCACCGCTGTAGCGGCATGCCGCAACTCGGCAACTCCTAGTGGTAGCTGTCCCAATGAGCACCTCAAACTATTCAGAAGGGAAAGGTCCAAAATGGGGTTTTTCAGTAGTCTTGCAATGGAATAGTCATAGCATTGTGATCAGCGCCCCCTGAGAATTCTTCTGATGTAAAAATCTCAGGATTTATCTTGAGCTGATGAATTTTCCCTGAGTGCCATTGGTTTTCTCCAGAACTTATATAAATTCAAGGACTAATAAGATGTTTCACATCCATGGAAGTTTTGTTTTCACCTCATGACTGGATCTCATGCTAAGATCTCATTATTGTCTGCTTTTGCATGTAAGCACACACAAATAGCACACTAGATCCTCTAAGTTGTAAACAACGCTGCATGGCAATGCAGAGCCGCAAAATGTGAACGCCCTCACAACATGTTCCTCCCTTTCTATTCTCGTAAAGCTCATGGAGTAAACCAAGCTATTTAAAACAAGGAAGATATCTATAGACAAATAGACAAATACTAGAAGATTACCGCTACCTAGGAGAGTTGTCCACAGGAGGACAATTTTTATGGCCTTGTAACCTTGGTTTTTGCGATCCTAGTTTAAAATTTTGATGGAATAGAAACTTGATAAAGTGCGTAAATAATGAATTAATGATAATAATGAAAACAAAACATGGATAATGATAAGTAATGAAATTTGATGAAATCTACGCACCAATATTACAATATTTACCCTTCTACGTGTTCTTTTCTTGGCGCAATCGTGAGAAACAAAGCAAACTGAGGGTGTGTATCATCGTGAGGGAAAAGGGAGTGTAACCAGACGACTCTGATTGGTGCATTCCAGCTGCCCGCCACGCCCATCTGTTTTAGCTTGAACGGCGTCAATCCCATGACACATGATCTATTTGTGCTTAGCGCCGTACGCGCCGTACGAGTCAACTAGGTGGGCGTGACGAGCGGCTCGATTGGGCCAATCAGAGTCCTCTGGTTACACCCCCTTTTCCCTCTCGATGATACACACCCGCAAACTGAATATGGGTTATAAGTGGCTGCTCACCAATTGGAAGAATATAACTTGGCAATAGAGCGTCTGGATATGTCTGAGCGTGAAATTACGTCTATTTCTATATTTTTTCGCCCAAATTAGTCGAAAACATTGCGCCATTCTATGACAATTAGAATCAGAATACATCGAGAAAGGGGGAAATGAGAAAGAAATCTGGGCCGTCATGCATTACTGGGCTTACCCAGGGTAAGCGTGCTAACGCCCGTGTTAACGATGGGTAAATTTAAGGGAATTAACACGCTTATCCTGGGTAATCTCAATGATGCATGTCGGCTCCGATCGTACAGCCTCAATCCACGCAAGTACACCTTTACGCGGACTATAAATACGAGCACTAAATCATAAGATCAAAAAGTTGTGTAACTGCACACAACTACAGAATAGCGCTACATTATACGCGATATATATATCGACGTGGACATGAAATGCCGCCACATGACGGCCACATAAATCTACCGAGCGCATAGTTCTTATACTTAGGATCGGGAGATGCCTAGGAAGAAATATGTTGAAAGAAAGCGCGCTCCACTGCGATTATTCCGGCCAAATTTCTGAAACTTGGCTTGGCTAGGCTACTTTGTGGTAACCTGTCTTTTTTGAAAGTTTATAGATAAGTGAAAAAAAGATGAAATATTAGGTTGTCCCAAAAATAACGGCCGTTTTGGAGGTGCGCATTCCAAGGTGCTCCGTTCAAACTTGAGCTTTTCCTTTGAAATAAAAAGTATTATGACCAGGATTGCCAGCGGATTTTTGGAGTACAGTATAATTTATTGAAAAAGGAAAGCTTAAATCACTGGAGTCAAAGAAGTGCGAAAGGTACTAGACTGCGACTTTTATTTTGGGACAACCTAATATAAGAATAGAATACAAAACCATATAGTAAAAATTTAAAGAAATGTATTATAAACATAACAAGTGCAATGAAAGTAAAAAAAAACAATATAGGAATATGTACAGTGGGCGTCGATGGCGGTGACCCCTCTGCGGCCTCAAAAAGCACGCCGCGCGACCGCGCCGCTCGAACAATAATCCCTCCAGGACAATAAACTATAGGGTGTTCTTGACAGTTTGTTAGTTTTCTCATTAGGTAACATCACATGTGATGAGTAAATACCAAGAAAACCCAGATTCGTCACTGCGGCGACGATTCCATCGTGAGCGGTGCGGTCGCGCCGCGTTCTTTTCGAATCCGTGTTTGGGTCACCGCCATCGACGCTCACTACACATATGATTGTGACTAAAGGTCAGTTCCACATCAAATACCATCTTTAAAAGAGATAAAGGATTTTACTGGATTAGTAACTCCCTGAGTCCGCGAAAAGTCACCTCCGCCGACGCTCACTGTGAACGACAGAAACTAACAGAGCTCATAGAAAAGAATGAAATCATAGATAAACGTATTTCACTTTGAAAATCACGAAATTATTCTTTCAGGCAGCAATCCACGGAAACTCAGGACCGAGTTATTCCAAATATCGAATATTCAAAAAGAAAATCTGACGGAGTCTACATAATGTACAGGGGCCGTCGATTGCGTTGACCCATCCATGGCCTCGACAAAGACGCCGCGCAACCGCGCCGCACGTGCCGGAATCGTTGTCGTCAACCGTCGGAGCGCTATTTCATGGCGTTTTTCTTTTCAATTCAATGATCTTTCCACTCTTTTCATGTTTCATAACGAGAAGTAGCATAATGACAGCAAACGATATCGATTCCGGCGCGCGCGGCGCAGTCGCGCGGCGTGCTTGTTGAGACCGTGAATGGGTCACCGTCATCGACGCTCACTGTATGCTAATCAATACAGCAGTGAAGACGTGAATAGTAGAAAATGTATGCCAAGTCATCCAGCCACGCCGCAGAACACCCAGCCAGGATCGCTCGCTCACTCGTTGGACGCCTAGGCAAGAAGCGAATTCCTAGTACAACGCTATTCCAGCACATTAACCGCAGTGCATACGCTCGCTCTGTCATGCCAGCAGAACAAAAACGAGCCAAGCCCGGCTCGCTGCCGCATTTATAAAACGCTGCACTTTCCTTCGACTGGAATCAGTGTCGCCGGAAAAACACGTAAAAAACGAGCTCGATAAATGCCGGGACGGAATCGGCTGACTGCCAGACGTGGTGTAATTTTGCGTGGTTTCGTGGGGATGTTTTACGACGCTTCCCGGCAAAAAAGTGTTTTGTATTGCTTTGCACTATTTCCCCCATGAGGACAAGCGAGGCAGAACGCAAGCAATCCATTTTAAACACACAGCGCTTCTGTGTAATGAGTGTAATTGCACAACTAGTTTTTTACTCGACGCCTGATAGTGCGATTCGAGCTTTTTTATGATGTTCAACAGACGAGCGTATAATTACGTTATAATAAATTTATTTTTAGTCATTGTTGTACTTTTTAATACTATTTCTTTTGATATAGTATTTTGTTACATTAATTATCGTTATATTTTATCGTGCTATTTTGCTTATTTTTATATTTTTATCATGTCGTGTACTAAGAGGTATTGTAAAATTGTCATAGATTAGCGCTATTCTTCAAATATGGATCAATTCCAATTTGCAAAATTACCCAAGCAGAGGAAAGTTGTCAACGAGCTCTGGAAGTGACAACTTGCCGGCTAGAAAGAGTGACAGCAAGTTGTCGACAAGTCTACACCGCCGACAAGTTCCCGACAAGAAAGGGTGAAAAAACTTTCCGACAAGCTTATGAACCAACAACTTGCTAACAAGGAAAGATGACAGCAATTTGTCGACAAGCCTTGGGACAGACAAATCGGCACCTTCTTAAGTTGATAACAAGTTGTCAACAAGTTTTGGGGCGAGAAAGGGTACTATTGTACTTCAGCGGCCCCACTTCTGACCCCAAACTCAAAATCATGGATTTCTCTGAAAACTTGCATACGGAGGTGATTTGAGGTGCTGATCATGAAAATCATACTCATTTCTCATGATAGTATCGATTTTATTGATTTTATCGATTTTCTTTTGGGATTCTGACTCTCCCCGAGGAACTCCCTAAAAACTTGCGTACAGGGGTTTTTGGAGGTGCTGATTACAAATACGATAAGCATTTATCATGAGAAAGCCGATTTGAAGGCGAACCCTCCAGGAAAGTTCGGAACTACATCACCCCATACAGGTAAAATAGGAGAAAGTCAATCAAATCAAGCTTATTTTGCAAAACAGCCACTATATTCGTGTTCAGCACCCTCAAAAACCCCTCCATACAATGTTTCAGCGAGATTACGAGAGATGAGTCAAGTTCGGTAAAAGTCGATAAAATCAATAAAATCGATACTATCATGCGAAATGCCCATGATATTCGTAATCACCACCTCGAATTACCTTTGTGTGCAAGTTTTCAGAGAAATCCATGATTTTGACTCTGGGGTCGGTAGTGGGGCCGCTGAAGTACAATAGTACCCGAGAAAGTTCCAGATGCGATCAAAAACATGCTCACCAAAGGCTTCTTAGCAAATTTTTCCTGGGGGTTCTGAGGAGAGAGGCGTCAAGCATCGTGACATGAATAGGGCGGTGCCACCAATCCCCTATTGGTCCATAGAAGCAACTGTCCGTCCATTAATATCAACTCGTTTATCAGATTTATTCACGCATGGTGCCGTTCAGACGCAAATGCAAAAGGGGGGATGGGGAGCAGCCATGTCCCGACGATTTTGAAAACTCGGACCGCCAAAAGTTCAAAAATGAAGTAATTAAAAATATGAGTCTTGAATTCAAATGGGTGGAAAATATTTTAAAATAATAATAACAAACAGGTTTATAAATTTTGAAAGAAAGTTGCGGGATTCTCATTCACATTATAGAAAATTTTAAGAAATTTGTCGACACATCCCCCCGAAAGCATTCTGCTTGGACGAGCCAATCGTGGAGCAGTGGCACCGCCCCCCTTTTCCCACACAACTATGGTATTCAACGTTCTGTGAACGAAGAGATGGAGCAGTTGAACAACAATAAGATAAAATGAAACAAATAGATCAAATCAAATAATTAATAAAATGAAACAGATAGATAAAACAACAAACAACTTTCCCAGATTCCACAATTTCAGGACAAAAAATGAAATTGAGAAGTGAAAATCACTAAGAAAGATATTTCAAAGGGTTGCATAGCGTACAGGCGTAGAAAGTCCGCAATTGCAGACCGCACACGACGACCGCAGAACGTGCTGCACCAGGCCGCTGAGGCGATGTGACATTTCCATGGAGTTCTATTAATAATCCCAGATCTTCTCGTTCGTTAACATGTGACTTCCCATGTGGACGGATATCCGTAATGCCAGATGCTTGATGAGTAAATCTGCGGCTGTGCGAGAAGATTCACTGAAGCCCGGAGGTCTCACTGCTGCAAGTAACCAAAACAGACACAGTCAACATGGCCTGACTTCCGAGACGTCGCAGAGTACAATTAGAGATTGGCATCGAAATTTCGCAACAATTCCCAGAATGTGTCACGCATCAGCTGGCGGTGTTTGATTCGTATCAATTTTTTCGTGCATTTCGTGCCAATTGTAAGATGCAGGAAACACTGGTGATAAGATAAATACACTACGTGCACGGCAACCGGGCAATCTACGAAAATTTGCACGAAATTCTCCAAGAAAAGTGTGCAATTTTGCGTGGAAAGTAAATGTGTGGATAAACGAAATCAACACAAAGTCATCGTCAAATCAAACAAACAAACCATTAAATGGGCGATTTTCGGCCAATTCCGGCCCTGTTTATACTATTTTTTGCATGAAATCGTTTCAGGAAAAGACGTGATTTTGCAGAAAGTCATCGTCAAAATACCGTCATTGAATCCTGTGTGAAATTAAACCAAAAAAAAGAGCAAAGTACTGGACAATGCTGGACCAATCTAGGCAGTGTTCACGGATGTTGCGTCCGTAACCATTCGAGGATTTACTACAAACAAGGATAAATGCAAGGAATGCAGTAGTTACAGCCCTTGTCGAAAAGATAGACGGATTGCGCGGGCGGTTCCTTGGCGTCACGGCTGCAGAATCGTGGCGGGACCTACATGACTCTCTCACTTGAAGCATGCTGTCTCCGCGTCTCTCGTCCAGCTCCCACCGCGATTCTGTAGTCACGGAAACCGTCTATCTTTTCGAGAAGGACTGTAAGTTACGACAGTTTCCACAGATCACTTCAATGAGACTCAGCGCGAACGACTGCTCCGCGTGCGTGCGTCCGTCTCGGCCTATCCTTATATTCCGAAGCAACTAGTAGAACATTGCTTCTCATGAAGTTCTAGGTGTTTTACTGTGAAGAAACGGGTGAAGACGAATAGTATACCATAACCTGTATCTTACAGTCTGTACTTAACCACAGGATCAATCCATATGTTAGGGCTCAACCATGCCTTGACCGAATTCTACGCATTTCATACCTATAGGTTCCATTCATTTATTTGTTCATTTTCATGCATCCCATATGCTCAGTGCTCAGAAGAAGCTAGGAAAGGCAGTATTCAAGTCCAAGGCTACTGTAAGACCAACGATTTTTCTGCAATTGCGGAAGAGGAAGTGACAACATGAATAAAGTCGGGAAGGAACGCCGCTAATGGGGCTGTCATAAAAAGTTTCGCAGCCATTTATTCGATCAATCACGGGGTTCCTTGTTCATGTCACAGCCGAAAGGTCGTCAAAGCCATCAACCTTGACATTTTAGAGCTAGAACTTCCTTGATTTGCAGTCATTACCTCGCTTTCTTACCTAGTATCCTTAGCTAGGATAAGCGGAAGAGTCGCTTGTAAACCAGCAGCGGGATCCGCGAATGTTCCAGGGTTGGTAAGCGCTAAAGTGTGCGAGTTTTTCATTCGAGAAAAAATATGGGAGAAACTCGTCCATTTTGGAAGCTTCGAGGATCTACCTATTCCCTATTCATGGATCCCGGAATGTGGGAAATTTGCACGAAAATTGATGAACAGAAGAAAAACGGTGGCTGGGCAGCAAAAAACATTATTCGAGAGTAATTTTAAAAAATAGTAAAAATACCAGACATGTAGAAGAGTAATGAGTTTCCGGAATATCCCCGAAAACAGCCTTTTTTCTCTTTTCTTTGATACAATTTTTAAAAAATGGTGGTAGTAGCATGGAGATTGAGGGGAATCCAGGCGAATTCGTCCTGAACACATCTTTGAGAGTATTTGAGATAAATAAACAAATAAAAAAGTGTAAATAATTGAGTAAACAAGCGAACAAAAAATAAGTAAGAGATCAGGATTCCACCCCATTCGAAACCCATACAGTTCTGATTTTGACGAAAGAATTTTGAGGAAGTAGCGTGGTAAATCAGGAAAAACGGAGGAAATTCATTTTTCGCGGGCATTTGAGTGTATTTAGAGTAGAAAAACACATGATCAAATATGTATGTAGCTAGATAAATGGCAGAAAAATAGATATAGTGAGCGTCAATGGCGAAGACCCATCCACGGCCCCGACAAGAACGGCGCGCAACCGCACCGCGCACGCCGGAATCGATGTCGCCTGCTGGCGTTATTTCTAGCTATGAAACATGAAAAAAAGTGAAAAAAAATCACCAAATTGGGAAGAAAAACGCCTAGAAATAGCACTCCGGCGGTCGACGACATCGATTCCGGCGCGCGTAGCGCGGCTGCGCGGCGTATTTGTCGGGTCCGTGGATGGGTCACCCCTATCGACGCTCACTGTACGTGAATAAATAAATAAATAAATAAATAAATAAATAAATAAATAAATAAATGAATAACAGAATATAGATGAATAGGTGAGGAATCAACACTCTGCTGATTAAAGTGTGTTCCACCGGGAAGCGTAGCAGTGAAGATATCAGAGAAAGAGAGAAGGCGAGAAATAGTGCTGTATTGGAAGAGGCAGGCGAGAAATACAGATCATGGGTACAAATACTCAGCTATCGTCGTTTTTGAAACGGACTATAGCAACCCTTACATTGTTGATGTCCGCCATCAGGGAGGAGTTATGGCTTCAAGACGGGAAAGATCAGAGATCCCACTCCTGCAGCTCCGTTTTTTCGTTTCAGGAGCCTCTTTAATCCCAGGAATTCCTCTTCCGATGAAGAGGCATTTAAAACAAAAAGAGGAAAATCCAGATTTCTGGAACAAAAAAAAGGAAGATCCAGATTCTTGAAGCAAAAAAAAAGAAAATCCAAGTATAAGCAGCTGACCAGCTTCTGGACGAAAACAGTAGCAGATCCAGGAACATGTGCACACCATATGACACGCAAAAAAAACCGCCTCGTAGATGTCACATCTGTATCATAAGCAGCGAAAAAAAAAACCTCGAAAAAAAGCGGCAGTCACGAGTTCGTTGCACGCGGTTTGTGAAAGAAACAGCGAGCACTCAAGCATAACAACGGCTATATTTACACACACAGGGACGGACGCGAGTATCGTAAACTGCTGAGGGTCTTACAAGACCACTCCTGCCACGAATTGATCACAGCGGACACTCTGAGTCTAAACGGTGGCAGCAGCAGTAGCAGATGCACAAGGAACCGGTCCTTGAAAAAGTGGCAACAAGAAGACGAGTGGGCGACGGTGTTGTGCAGGAGGAGGACACTGACTCGCCACCGGAACTCATAGTCAGAATTCCCGGCATCGTCCAGGAATCAATAGAGCGATTGGCCGGGGAAATTTTACGAGCAGCATGGCGCGCAGATCGATTTTCAGGGGTGATTTTGCGTTTTTTCTGGATGACAGGTGCTCTATAGCTTGGGAAGCGGGTCAGATATCCTGATGAGGATGTATGGGGTGGACTTAATAACCATAAATAGGAAATTGCCATAGAACAAATAGATGATCGACGATTGCGTGACAACGACAGCGATCACGTGGTCGACCACCCACCACCCATCCAGGCCCGGCCTCCGCCACCCAGGGAGCTGGCGACCAGCCAGCTGGCTGGACGAGGAGGGCTTGTGTCCTTCTTGCGAAACTTCCACAGAAGGATGTTGATGAGAACGGAAGGAAGTCGTATGAATCCCATTAGCTGGGGGGGG
>JARK01001343.1:431634-444635 GCA_000688135.1 Ancylostoma ceylanicum
GGGGGGGGGGGGGAAGCTTACTGGACGGAATCTTAGCCGTTGAAGTGGAAAAGCAGGGCTAAATATGCCTATTCCTTCGTAGTTTCTGGAAAAATTTGTCCACCACTGTTTCCATAATCATTTTCCGAGCTTTTCCTCTAGCTTTTTTTGTTTCCGTACGGCAAAAAATGATTTTCTCGACAACTAGTGCACACTATTTAAAAAAAACCGAACATATGGTGAATTATAGCGCCAATAAAAGCCCTCAATGAACAAAAAAGCACGGATCGACTGCAAAAACAGATCAAAATCGATAAAATCTGATGTAAACAGAAAAGATGTACGGAAATAGTTGGTGGTTTTGGACACGGGAATTGATAATAGGGCAAAAAAGACTCCTGCAGTAACCTGTTCCACTGATTTCAGAAACACTACATACGTGTGGAACATAAGAGTAGAAAGAAATCTAAATGGTATTCCAGATTCTTTAATCTAGGAAAAAATGGCAATGAGAATGGCAAAGGAGAAAGTAAATCCATTAAAATTGCAGAATTTCCATGAAAGTAAAAGTGTTTAGTAGAAAAGTAGGTTTTCTAGGAAGTAAAAGTTATTGGTGAAAAAATTCAGGAAAAAGGGGAGTTGGAGTAAATTAAACGTAAAATTTTTTATAAACTGTGTTCAAGGTACTACTTTACATTATATATGGTATTTTGTCCTATTCAGTGTTGTTAGTATCGAGCACATCAACTATGATGTATTAGTAAATAAATAAATAAATAAATAAATAAATAAATAAATAAATAAATAGATGTTTTATGTACTCTTCTTAAACATTAAACTGATTGTGAGATATCCCAGTAGTCTTGGCCCTTAGGAAATCCAGAAATTCCAAATGTAATAGTTTCCAAGAACGCAAAAGCACACATTATCAAGTAAATAAATACTTATAAACTCTCAGGAAAAAAAAACAAAAAAAAACAGAATATCTTCAGGAAAAAGGGAAACAGCGAGGGGAAATAAGTGCGCTAGGAGAGCTAGGTGAAAAAAGTCTTTCTTACGAATTTTCTGGAAAACTCTATATCAAAAAAAGTTTGTCTAGACCCGAAAATGACTAGTTTCTAAGAAAATACTCTATAGAGACGAAATATAATGAAGCCCTAAACATGTTTATGGTAATGGCAAAACCAATTAGTGAGGAAAAACGCAGATGATACGCATACAAGGCATCCCTGTAGGAAAACAAATAAACAACGAGCCTTTACACAAATATTTCCAGAACACAAGATGAAAGACACGCTGTAAGAAGATGAATAGCAGAGACTAAAACCAAATAATGCGAAAATATGAAATGAGGAAGGGTTTCTCGCTGAAATTATATAAATGAAGTAAAAAAAATGGAGTCTAACGCGCAATAAATTGAGCAAAGTGTATAAATCACATAGCAAACGCTAAGACACAATCAAATGATGAGAAAACTTTCAAAAATAATTCTTCCCGGAGAGAAGGACAAGTTTTTACATGGGACCGTTCAGCGAATGTCATCACTGCAAAGTTATCGGGCAGAAGTGCACATGACCGATAGCGACCACTGTCATGAGGATCAGCGATCATTATTATCGATTCGAGATCAATGCTACGTTGGTGGTACTGTATTCCATTCCAAGGAAATTAATAGCGCAGGAGATTAAGGGGAACATAAGCAGATAAGGAAGACTGAGTATATAAGAAAGGCTATGAAAAAAGACGGGAAGAAAAGTGGGGGAACTGTCGAGCATTTATCGCTTAATCTGAATCTCATTCATTCATTCATTCATCCATTCATTCATTCATTCATTCATTCATTCATTCATTCACTCATTCATTCATCCATTCATTCATTCATTCATTCATTCATTCATTCATTCATTCATTCATTCATTTATCTATTGATTTAATTAATTAATTAATTAATTAATTATTTTATTATTTATTCATTTATTCATTCATTTATTTATCTATTTATTTATTTATTTATTTATTTATTCAATCGCCCATTCATTCATTCATTCATTCATTCATTTATTCATTCATCCACCCTTTGATTAATTCATTCATTCACTCATTCACCTCATTCATTCATTCATTCGATAATTCATTCCGTCCATTAGATCATCACATATGGATGATGGGTTACTTGACTTTCGCAGAGTTTAACTGGCTTCATCCATTGATTGTATCCCATTTTGACGTCATGTCGATTTTATTGATTCTCTAGAGGAGGATCCCAATTGATTTTATCGATTATCAGACTACATTCACTCTACCCGTTCTCCACGTCCTTCTCCAATGTGAAAAGGGAGTGATTCAACTTAAATGTTCAAATATTCAAATGGAGGTCGATTGTTACATAACATGTTTGATCTACACTTATGAGAAACCGTTTGAATATATTTTTATTGCTATTTGGAAAAAAAAAGTCGGCTTGAAAAAATGCAGCAAAATATGTGAGTGGAGACAGGGGTTACGAAAATTTATTTCACCAAGGAATAAGTAGTTTCTGGATCAAGCTGCATGATCAAAGATAAGTGGTCCAAAATGTACATAAATATTTCTAGAAATTTTCAAGTGGAAAATTCTAGAGAGTTGCAGGGGGTTGTAAAAATCTGGAAGAGGGACAGGAATAGAACAGGCGCCAGTTCAGCTGGCTTGAAAGAGGATCGTCCATCCGGACAAGAGGAGGCAGAGATGCGACACTCCAGCAAGCGGCAAACAAGCAGCAGCAATGACTGCGATTTTAATGTCAAGGATAATCGACGCCGAGATAGACACACTCACAGCGCAGCTCACGAGGAACTCCCTCCTCCCACTCCCCGTACATACACGCGCAAATCGCCGGAATTCCAGCAATATAGCGGAAATAGCACACCTTGGCGGAGGAGGGGATTAGCCGTATTTCTCGGGAAAGGTAACACATCCTGAGGAGTTGTTGAAAGAGCTTGGAATGGCGCCGAAGAGGAGTTAATCCGATGTTGACAGCCTGTCGTATTTTGTGACGCATAGTAAATAAACAAATAAATAAATAAATCGATGAAGTCTGATGTAAAATCGGTCAAATTTACCGTGAAACCCAGCTGTTTCCACTCTTATCTCGTACTAGATCGTGAGCACGCGACCTGTCACAAAGTGCAGTGCCACTCTTAACAGATGAATCCACTGAAAAACTGGAAAGGGCGAACGAGCACTGATCTGGTTGAGATAGTGGAGGACAAAATAGCCGCCCCCCCCCCTTCGTTTAGCGAAGGTCTGGTAAGATCTGACCGATAAGGGGGTCTTTTTGGGGCAAAAACTCGCTCATTCGTCGTCAGTTAATAGATTAGTTTTTTTTCTTCATAAGTGCATCTCTGTCAGTGGCCCAAAATTCTATTTCTACGAAAGCTACTGCCTAATAAATCTTATCAGGACCTACGTATCACGTGGAGTGAATTCAAAGGAAAAACTGATGCATCAAAGATGTCACGTGGGGTTCGGAAACCACTTACAATGAAAAAGTGGAGAGATGCAGAGCAGACGTGCATCATTGGGATTACCCAGAGTAAACGCGTTAAAACCCTCAAATTCACACATTGTTAACATGGGCGCTAGCAAGTTTACCCTGAGTAAACTCAATGAGTCTTTCTGGAACAGGAGAAAGGAAACGGTAGGAAAAAAGAAAAAAAAGATAAGTATCTTTATAGCCTCTGAGATTTATCATGGAGGCAGGCATCATGGATATTACCCAGAGTAAACGTGTCAGTACCCTCGAATTCACCCATTGCTAACATGGCGTTACCAAGTTCACCCTGGGTAATCTCAATGATGCTTGCCGGCCCAGAAGAAAAAGGAAAAAATAGGAAAAAAGAAGAAAAAAGATAAGTATCTTGATAGTTTTTAAAATTTATCATGGAGATTACCCAGAGTAACAGTGCTAATACCCTCAAATTCACCCATTGTTAACACGGGCGTTACCAACTTCACCTTGGGTAATCTCAATGATTCTTGCCGGTTCAGAAGAAAAAGGAAAAGATGGCATCATGGAGGTATGCACCATGGAGATTACCCAGAGTAACAGTGTTAATACCGTCAAATTCATCCACTGTTAACATGTGCGTTAAAAAGTTTACCCTGGGTAATCTTAATGATTCTTGCCGGCCCAGAAGAAGAAGGAAAAGATAGGAAAGGAGAGAAAAAAGATAAGTATCTTGATAGCCCTTAAAATTTATCATGGAGATTACCCAGAGTAAACGTGTTAATACCCTCAAATTCATCCATTGTTAACAAGTGCGTTAAAAAAATTACCCTGGGTAATCTCAGTGATTCTTTCCGGCCCAGGAGAAAAAGGAAAAGATGGCATCATGTAGGCATGCATCATGGGGATTACCCAGAGTAAACGTGTTGAACCCTCATGTTCACGTTAAAGAATTTACCCTGGGTAATCTCAATGATTCTTCCCTGCCCAGAAGAAAGAGGAAAAGATGGCATCATGGAGGCATGCATCATGGAGTTTACCCAAAGTAAACGTGTTAATACCCTCAAGTTCACACATTGCTAACACATGCGTTAAAAAATTTACCCTGGGTAATCTCAATGATTCTTGCTGGCCCAGAAGAAAAAGGGAAAAGATGGCATCATGGAGGCATGCATCATGGAGATTACCCAGAGTAAGTGTGTTAATACCCTCAAATTCACAGCAGGCTCATGCTAGCACATGCTTTAGAAACTACCCTGGGTAATCTCAATGATTCTTCCCGGCCCAGGAGAAAGGAAAAGGTAGGAAGAGAAGAGAAAGGGGTAAGCACCTTCAAAAACTCTCACAACTCAATCCTATGGGTGTTCTGGAAAGGCGTTGTAGTTACGTACCCCTTTGTAGAGCCGAATCATTGAGATTACCCAGGGTAAACGTGTTAGTAGCCCATATACCTATGCATCGTTAACATGGGAGCCAACACGTTTACCCAGGGTAATCTCAATGATACATTCAGGCTTGGTCGGATCACCCAAGAGACCATATTTCTGGACGCGGTCTGTAGAAGGAATGAAACGTGGCGGGTGTGGGGCGTTATACCCGGAATGGGCGGCGCGGACGGGCTCTGTGATTGGCTAATTGGGCGAATTGACCATTCGCAGTGATCAGCCGCAACGCCCTTCCCAGATATAACGCTCTACACCAATAAAAGCATTGAAGGGTTTTATTCATCGAATAGGCGTGGACTAACCTTCCCGAATCGAGTAGGCGTGGAC
The DNA here is from genome assembly GCA_000688135.1 of Ancylostoma ceylanicum. Taxonomy (NCBI): domain Eukaryota; kingdom Metazoa; phylum Nematoda; class Chromadorea; order Rhabditida; family Ancylostomatidae; genus Ancylostoma; species Ancylostoma ceylanicum. The sequence goes on from JARK01001343.1 coordinate 436,870, forward strand.
TATCCTCCACTCAATGAGTAGGTGCAGATTAACATTAGCGAATGGATGGAAAAATGCTGAGCTATTGAAGGAAGTCGCTAGGAGAACAGCTAAGGTTGCCATCAAAGAACGATCATCTGGGTAACTCCAGAAAAGAACTTCCTGGCTCCCACTGAACAATGGAGAACGGAAATTAAATCCACGGTAGCGGTAAACACTGACAGATCCAATGGGAAACACGAAAATAGATTTAGTTCTCTCGTGAATCCATAATAATCACATGGTACTCTATCCACAGATCCCCATGAAGCCAGTCATGCAACGGTCCGTGCAGAAGCCGCAATTTCCAGCAGTGCACTTCTGTTCACCCTTGCGAGTGCAAAAATAGTACTCGAGTCGTGAGCGATTAGTCGGGGACGGCTGGTCGTTCTTTGAAGCCTGTCGCCAAGGTGTTTACTGACCCATTTTGCTCGTAAACACTTCATAGAAGATCATAGATCAAGCGAGATATTTATCGCTTTAGACCACTCAAAACAAAGATGGGAGGAGAAGATGAGTTTCGAGATGAAATGAGGGAAAGGGGAGAAATTACGCGGAGAAGTAAGGGTTAAAAAAGAAGGACTGACATGTGGTCCATGGTCCATGAAAGAAGTATCTTCCAGAAAGTAGAAATAGAAATATGAATTTTGATGAACAAAAAAAAAAGAAATTTCCATTTAACCCGGACATTCATTTCTGAAGAGAGAGAGAGAGGAAAAAGAGAAAATTTCCATGTTAATCGGACATCTATCCTTGAAGAAAGAGCAAAAAGAGGAATTTCTATTCTAACCTGATACTTACCCCTGAAGAGAGAGAGCAAGGAAAAAATGGAAAATCTCCATGTTGATCGGGCATTCATTCTTGAAGGGAGGGCGAGGAAAAATTCCTATTTCACCCGAATATTTAGTCCTGAACAGAGAGCAAGGAAAAAACGAGAATTTCATTTTTACCGCAGATGTTTTTTCTCCAAGAGAAACAAAAATTAACTGCGGAAACAAATTGTGCGCCAAACATTGTAAGAAATAGGGAAAATAGGAAAAGGATCTAACAACAACTGGAAAAAGAGAAAAAAGGAGGGAATTCGTGAAAATTGCAGTGGTTTCTATCAGATATGCTCATGGCAATGAAAAGCAGTAGGTTTACCAGCCTTCAATGGGTATTTCCCCTAAATTGTGAATTATTGAAATTTGTTCCCTTCGTTTTTTCTTTTGATTGAACTTTTTGAAATAGAAACACGGAAATAGACTGAAAATTCAAGAAATGACCTAAAAATCAGTAGAATAAAAAATATAAAATAATTTGTACCTTGAAAAATAATTTTTTATGAATAATCCAAAAAAATTCATGCTGTTCCAGCGAAAAGACATCAAAATCAGTAAAAAAAATCAGTTCTCTGATGAAATCCACGGAAAATGCTAGGAAAAACAAGAGATACAGTAATTATCCGACAAAAATAGCGATAGAAATCGAAAATGTAAAGCCACAGAATCGATAAACACCAAATTTGCATGCACATTCAAATAAATGGCGAATTTTCTACGCTACTACTAAAAGTATAAACTCACCCTCTGGCACTAGACGTTCTCAGATATGTTGAGGTGTCATGGAACTCGGTGTGTGAATGACACGTTGAGATCACAATTGACGGTGGTGGTGCCCCGGGCGATGGAAGCATAGGAGGATCCGGGCCTGTAATGTTCACGGATTTTCGAGAGATTATAGGTCGACCGACGGAGTCGGCGAAGAATTACGGTAATCGGCGTGGAACTGTGAACGTCACATACTTAAAAATCGAGTATAAACAGCAGGAGGATATCGATAGTCGAGACATTTTGGCAAGGATACCTGAACCAAAGGAGTGCCAGAATACCGTTAACCGTTAGCAGTTAGCCCGGAAAACGTAAATCTATCCAGCAATTTTCTTTGTATGTATCTTATGTATATGTATCTTATGTATCTGTATGTATATGTATCTTTATGTGGCCAAATACTACTGATAGATAACAAAGAATACGATAAAGGTGTTGGTATTTATGGTGAACTACAAAGACATAGGCCTGGATGCAACACTGTGATTACCCAGGGTAAACGTGTTAACGCCCATATTAACTATGAGCAAAATTAAGGGTGTTGACGCGTTTACCCTGGGTAATATCAATGACGCATGAAGCCCCTAATGCTCCCGAAGAACGCCTAACAATTCAGAATCGAGTTATAACGTAAGTATAGATTACCCCGGCAACGCTGAAAAGAAAGCCAAGCAACGAGGGAAAGTGCTCGAGGCGTAATGCTCTGTCGTCCAGGTTAAAGCAAGGATCGCTTATAACCATGCGAAAAGAAAAACTTCCAAGCAGTGAGAATGTTACTAGTAAATATGTATCTATTGTTAGCTTAATTTTAGCCACGAGTCGTTGAAGAGAAGAGTGGATCTAAGCAGTAGAGAGGATATTGGAAACTGACATTATAAAAATCAAGTTACAACAAGTAATCAGAATTTCAGCCACACAAGTAAGTAACTTTTTAAAAAGGCTGATACTGATTTTCATAATAATTTGAATAACTAATTTTCTAAGTCTCCTGCTGTTACCGCTACCGTCCTAAATAAATCGAAGGAAATAGAGGCCCGAATGCATCACTAGAAGGAAGGGTAATCTTTTACCCTATGTAGTAGCCTGCTATAGGAAACGATATGCATGGGTAAGCCTGCTAATAGAAGCCTAGTAAAGGGTAGATTTCTGTACGTTAAGATGTTAATCATAGATAATCTCAATGAAGCATTCTGCCGACGATTCGGACATTCTGGGCGTGGATGCAACGTTGAGATCACCCAGGGTTAACGCGTTGACGCCGGTGTTAACGAAGCCTAACTTTGAGTGTTTGTAACACGTTTACTCTGGGTAATCTCAATTATGCAAGTGGCCCCTGCTTAGGGTTCCAAGTAGCATTCACTGATTCATTCCACTTTATTTTCCACTAATATTGACATTTGCCTATATTTTGATACTTGTCTAACGACACTAGAGTTCATAATAGCAATTTTTTCTAAATGCACGCGTGCGTGCGTTATGCGTGCGACTACCTGGCAGTACAATTTCAGCCAATTAAAGGAAAAGTTGTCACAAAAACTCGCTTGGTGCACTTGCTCCACGTGCGCTTGACGCGCGTCTAACGCACCCAGATTTTTGTACAAGTTGGCGTACGTATATATAGATTATTCATTTTGATTTCACATTTACTTCTAAGGAAATTTTCCACCTCTTCTGCCCTGAAGTTTCAAAAATCAAAATTTTTGCTAAAGATTTGTTTGGAGGGATATTTGACAAGCCAATCACGAATACCATATTCATTTTCTACCGTAAAGCTATTTTTACAGGGTTACTGTAAGCGTACGATAGCATACGGTATCCCACAAAATCTTCGAAAACTTAGCATGAGGTCGCTATTTCATGCTATGCTAAAATAAATATGGAATACTGCGGAAAACGAGGAAAAAAGGGAAGAATCTTTCAGTGAGGCTCAGCCTAACTTGTTGGCCTAACTGAAAGCGTTACAGTACATGTCAAACCAAGCATTCACCCTACAATACGTCTGTTTGAATAGGCACAGAATAGAATGATCAATATCCCGTGGTCTAGCACCTGTCAGATCACGTGGTGGCTTCATTTGAGGGCGGATAACCGATGGAATCCCAATCACGGGAGGGCATCAACCCCGGATTAATAGTACGATGACATCACTTTGTTGTTTACATTGGAGAGGAGCCAGGTGTGGTGATGCGGTCGCCAGTTTTGAATGGAAACTGGTGGGTAAAAAGAAATAAAAATGAAAATAAATAATGACCATTAAAAATAAATGATGACCATAAGTACTAATTTTGGACAAAACAGATAGGCGAATAGGTTCCACCTAGGACAGTTGATTGACAGCTACAGATGTCCTAATCCATGGCCTAATTATGTCTCCGCTTTGCTTTCCAGCAGTTGGTGCTAAGACGTGGGCCTGCATGCACCACTGAGATTACCCAGAGTAAAGTGTTGACGCCCGTGTTAGTGACGGGTAAATTTATAAGGTGTGAACAAGTTAACCCATCATTCCATCTTTTCTGTTATGTGTAGTTCTCGCATAATGTTCACACACGAAACAAAAATTGAATGGACAACGAAAATATGAAAACTTGATATAACTATAGAATTTACCATGGGTAGTCTCAATGCTGCATGCGGCTCCTGCAAAATTACTTCACTACAGATGCTCGAAGTAATATTTTTAAAGGCAACCAAGAAGATCAGAGCCATGGTCAATGAGCAGGATACAAGACGAATGGCAATGCTTCATGAATTTTCTCACAGGGAAGCACAATTCTTACCGTAACACTTCTGCAGAGAGTAAGGAATCTTTTAAACAGTAGGACTACATACTTTAGATGATTTTGCCATAGTGTTTCTAGTTTACGGGCACTTTTCTGTGACGCACTACATATACAGTAAAGATAAACAACAATTTCTAGGATGTGGAGCATCGTACCTGCAGAGAGTGGCGCGGCTAAGCTTAGCGATTGGTCTGTTCACTCAACCAGCCAATGGCAGAGCTGTGCCGCGCCGCCATTTCCGGGTGTAGCGCTCCATAACCAAAACTGTACAATAAAAAGTACAAATTGAACAAAACAAATTGTGTAGTAAACAGTAACAAACTATACGCTAAGCATTCAAAAGTGGACAACCATTTATAGTCTCTTATAAACAATAATAATTAGAAAGCTAACAGTATGAAAGACTGCAATTCAGGTTTTCTGTTGAACGCTAAAAGTATGTATTATTCATTTTGATTGATATTTTGCCCGGAAAACCAGAAAAGAAAGAAAAATTAGCAAGAAAAGCATGAACGAGGCTTATCCGATAGTCCTCTTAATAACGTGCTCAATAGCCAATATTTTGACTCAAGGCCAAAAATCATTTGCAGAGCCCATACACTAAAAGAATGTGGTTTTTCAGAAGCTACTTGTATTCATTACTCATTTTATTTCGTATTTGGCCCATAAATGTGGAAAAGTTAGCAAAAAGGGCATGAACGAGGGTTATCCAATAGTCCGATCAATAACGCGCTCCATCGCCAAAATTTTGACCTAGAGTCAAACGTGGCGACTGTCGGGCAAGCAACACCCACGCGCGTCAGGCCACCTTGAAACAGCGTATAGAAACGCCGCTGTTGCCGGTGTTTTCTCAGGAAAGACAGATCAGTTTGGACTCAAACTGACTAAAATAGGCGCTGGAGTGAGATGGGACACCTCTGAACCACGTTTGGCTGCATTTTCCCAAGTTGAAAAGGGCGAAATGGCCTGACGCTGCGCGTGTGAGTGGCAAATGTCCGATGATCGTAAAAACCATGAACAGCCATCCAGCACAAAATTGCAGTTGCAGGAAATTCATGTGAACGATGTGTCACTTGCTCGAAATAGCTACTTCTTAGTTGTTTACATCTCGTCGAACACGGTTCAAACGAGGCGCCGGGGTCTCCCAACGTCCTTGGGAGTGCGGCGCGCTTTTTTCGTTGTCGCACAGATCGTAAACAGCGAGTTCAGCAAGCAGAGGGTTAGTCAACGCACAGCCGGGGGTCTTCCGAGAGGGTAGAACCACTGAGGCACATCGATGTTTCACCACTGGGGTCGCATGATAAGCTTTACGACCACGTGTCTCGGAGGGCACGTGATAAAAACGGATATTAAATTCGGGTCGACAATGAAAAAGGGTACGTGCGTGCGTGCGTGTGCGTCAACAATAACAACTGGCACTGGAATTTGCTTGGAAGCTCGGAACAATGGCAAGGACAATCCATCCGAGGAGATCATCAATCACAAAGTAGCTTAGGAAATGGAAAACAAGAGTAAATCAAATAAAAAATCCAATAAAATGAATAATGGGTTTTGTTATCGGTCCCTTATAGGGCAGTCCAAGGCTTTAGTATAAAGTTATCGGAATGAGAAAATCAGAAAATCATCATCATCGGAAAATTCTGGGAATTAATATTATGTCCTTTGGCAATACAAGTGGAAAAACTGTTTTTCTTCCAGAAAATGGTTTTTTTCCATTCTTAACACTTATGAAGAAATAGTAGTGAAATAAATATCAACCAAACGGTGTGGAACGTTATACCTGGAAAAGGCGGCGCGACCGAGCTGTACGATTGGCCCATTGCATGAATTGACCAATCACAGAGCTTGGTCCTGCCGCCCTCTTCAGATGCAGCGCTCGAAACCCTCAACAGGGGCAGAAATTATTCGAAGAGTAGCTTTTTTATGGGTAAAATCAAAGGAAAGTATGCCTCAAAGCATTTTTTAACAAAAATTTTACTGTAGAGAATTAAAGAATAGCAATCCGTGTGGATAGAGCTCATTTTCCTCCGGAATTCTAATCTTCGTACTGCTGATCTTTGACGAGGAGAATGAAAAAAAATCAAAACAACGTGAAGAAATTGGTAAACCCCAGTCGATATGTCATACATACTATCAACCCTAGGGCGTCTATGGACATTTACCACCCGCACGCGTAGCGTCGAGCCGTTTTACCACTTTGAACATATGGAAAAAGAGCTAAATGTGGTTCAAAAGATGCCGTAACTCATTTCAACTCCTTATTGATCGCCTTAGATCAAAGTGGAACTAGGGGTCCTGATAAAAGTCCGGGAATAGCGGTTTTCTATACGCTGCCCGAGCAGGGCTTGACGCGCGCGGGTGGTAAGCGTCCAATAATCATCCTAGGGTCAGCCACAACATTTGTAGCGCCGGCCGGCTGATGCGAAACACCTGACTGGGGTTTTTTATCTGTGTGTTTTACAGCAGGAGTTGTAGCAGACAATCGCTATCCAGACAAATGACGACGGCAAAAGTGATAAGATAACTCAAGACAGCGTTGAAAAAGCAAATTGTCGAAAACGTAGTAGAGACGGTGAAATGAACGACAACATGAAACCTGTGGAAAACGCAAAAAAACAACAAGTAGCAGCTTTTCCCATGGAAAATCACATGAAAAAGAGAACCAATAGTACTTCTAGACGATTTCTAACTATTGCTCCAAAATATTGCCGTCAATGCAGTGAGCAGTAAATTATAAAATTAGAAAATGCTAAACGCATTGGTACCGGTGTTAACGATTGGTAAATTTCTTTCGTGAAATTAACCGAGTAATCGTGTAAACCACGTTTACCCGGTTAATTTCAACGACGCATGCGGCCTCAGAACAAGTTACCTGATCGCATCTGGAGCTTACTTTGCCCGTCTGCGAACACTTACCACTCGCGCGCCTTGCGTCAGGCTGCTGTGTCCTTTTGAACTTGAAGAAAAAGTGCGAAACGTGCTTCAAAAGGTGTCCTAACTCATTCTACCGAATTATTGATCGTTGTAGATCAAAACTGACCTCTCCGTCCTAGTTAAAACCCCGAAGTAGCGATTTTCGGTACAGTGTCCTACGGGGGCCTGACGCGAGCGCGTGGTAGGTGTCTAGGTGTCTGACAATCTTGACCTGAAGCTTGTTGGCAACTTGCCGAGCTGACGGCTGATCGCTTTGCAAGTTGTCGACGAGCTTTGAGACGAGCAAGTTTCAGATGAGGTGAGACATCTTGCTCTGGGGGTTCTGATTATGCATAAGTAATGGTGGTGGACTCCAATATAGATCTTTTTACTATAGAGGTAGGCCAGTGGCGGACGCAAAAAGAGGGCAGGAGGGGGGGGGGGGGGGGGGGGGGGAAAATTGGGG